>JASANG010001611.1:0-120992 GCA_030248215.1 Enoplolaimus lenunculus | reverse complement strand
CAAACCCGCCTTCGGATCGGTCGAAAATCCCCGTTTTTGACCAGTCCAGACCTTACATTGACCAGTCCAGACCTTACATTGACCAGTCCAGACCTTACACGCTTCAGAGCGTTCGATTAACTTTGACTTATACACATAGTCAAAGAAGCTAAACCTCCTGCATTGAATAATCTAAAAGAAACTAGCGTGAGCATTAGTCTATGAGTGCCAAGTAAGGGTAAGACGCAAAACATACCGCTCATCACTAAATAGCAAAGGATCAATAACTACAATATCACTGCGTTCAAGTCAGCACTTGAACACTAGCTAGATATTTATACTGTGCAATAGAAAAGGTCTACTGACAAAAACAACCTAGTGTTGCTCAAGCACCTGGTTCATAACATAGATTTAAACTTTAAAAGCTAGCAAATGTAATGAACACTATATATCGTTGCGGATAATTGCGTCTGTATCCTTTAAATGGCCATTTGTTTCAAAAACAATTTTCGGATATTAAAAACGCCAATATATACGAAAGTTGCCATGTATAGAACAGGCCGGAACAGTAGTATAAGCGCATTCCTAACCCCAAGCTTAAGCCCAAGCGTAAGGATGAGCGTATTCCTAAGCCTAAAACTAAGCTTAAAGGCTAAACGTGAGCAAAAAATTTAGTCTAAAGCGTTCCAGCCCCTTCGGAAAACGATCCGGCCTGTTCTATACATGAGCCTATACATGGGCCAGAAATTTATTAGTTCTCCCAGGTTCCAAACACAATACGCGACAAAGTTAGTTATTATAACATTTAAGAACCTGAAACTCGTTGACATAAAGACAGTTTTAGTCTTGTCGAGGTCTTCGGTTATACCTCGCAAACAAGGTACAACCGGAGGTCTACCTCCGGCTCCGGCTCCGGCAGAAAATCAACCTCTGGCTCCGGCTCTGGTAGAATTTTTTCTGGAGGTTCCGACCATTTCGGTAGTAAAATTTAGCACAATTTTGAAAAATTTATCTGTTTAGCGCAATACGTTTTACTTTTGTAACAATTTTCAGGAATGAATTTCCGAAATTTTATAGAAAATCAGCCTAAAACCAAAACAACTTAACAACATATTGCAGATATTGTCTAAAGTTACTTAACCATCACTGTTACTACCTAATTTTTGCTCATCTCTGGCTCCCAATGGCGGATCCATGGGGTGCCACCACGGCCGTGCCCCCCAACAGCATCTCAACAAAAATTATATAGTGTCAATTGCTGTTCTACGCTGTTCCGAAAATATCAGGCAGTTCTAACTCATTCAAAAACAGAAAAAGATGTTGCTATAAGCTGACTGGATTTTGCTTTTTCAAATTGGCTTCCGAATCAGAGCCTTTAAATTTGTGCCTGCTTGAAACCAAATCTGAGTTTATGTTGCCTCTCTGTTGTTTAGAACTATAAACTGCGTTGATGCGTTAGTTTTATATTTTATGGCAACAGTTCGTGGTTTGTGTGTGGGTTAAAAATATATTTATTACCTATGAAATTTTTGCCCCCATTGTGAGATCCTGGATCCGCTACTGCGGCGGCTCCGGCAAGTATCGTTCATCTCCGGCTCCGGCTTCAGTATTTTTCACCTCCGGTTGCATCCTGCTGGCAAGACATATTATTATCGATAGTTTCTATTATTAAAATATGAGGCAATTTGTTCTCTGTATCATGATTTGGCATACGAAAAAACCAACGGAAAAAGCATTCAGTTTTCCATTTTTTTTCTGAACTGTTGGTAAAAACTTTTACAAAATGTCGCGGGAAACACCAAAAACTTGTTTTTCGCGTTAATCTATAGTGTTAGTGGCTGTTACTAGATATTGTGATACTTTTTTTGATTGGATACACCAAATGTTTTAGCTGCTTGTGTGCAAGTGCACTAAATGGAAAAGGGTTATAAGCAGGGTACAACCGGAGATCTGCCTTCGGTTGCGATAGAAAATCGGCCTTTGGCTCCGGTAGAATTTTTGCCGGAGGTTCCGGCAATTTCGGTAGTAAAATTTTGCATAATTTTGCCATTTTTATCTGCTTAGAGCGTTTTGTTCTACTTTTGTCACAATTTTCAGCAAAAAATTTCCGAAATTTTGCAAAAAATTAGCGTAAAACCCGAGAATTAAACAACATACTGCAGATATTGGCTAAAATTATTTAACCATCATTTTTACTGCCTAGTTTCGCCTCATCTCCGGCTCCGGCCCCGACCAGTTTCGTTGACCTCCGGCTCCGATATTTTTCACACCCTGGTTAGCATTTAGCACTTATTTGACATTTACCGCTCGGATTAAAAGCACCACAACAGCAACTATATTATATTTCCGAAAATTATTCACACTACTGAAGCAATTTTCCCCACGCAAAATGCTTATGCTTGCTTTACACTATTAGTCTGCATTTGTACATGTTCGTGCAATAAATATTGACAAATAATATGTTACAAAATGTGCAAATATACACACTGAGATAAAAATTAATCGAATAATGCATACAATATTATATCGTGTTAGATATTTTTAATCGAAGTCATTCCCCGATAAAACCGTTAATGCTCACGCTGAAGCTCCGTATTCCGGCACCAAAAATCATAGAATTGTTTGAAGCTAGTAAGAATTTAAATTAAAATCGAATTATTCAACTTCAGTTTGTTTCCTAAAAACGACAGCAAGGATTAAATAATTGCTATTTGTATGAGACAGAACAAGTTTACTGTATGAATGTCATGTTTTTACAATTCGAACTAGGGCCGCATAGCATGCGATCGCTACTTTCTCAAACAATTTGATACTTTTGTTCGATTCAAATTACCTTAAGCTTCAAAATGACGCAAATATGCTGAAACCTGTCATACGCTTTCGTCGCTCGCTTACAAATTATTGCAAAGGTTTGAATAACGAACTTAGGGCCAAATATTAGGGTTCAAACATTGTTACTATTTATCAAAAATCCGTCGTATAACGCTGTGATTTGCATTGGTATATGCACCGATGAGATTTACACACAAATATAAGCTAGTGCCTAAAATGTTTATGCCCCGAAAATAATGGTTGACTCGTTTATTTAATACACGCAAACAGTCTTTTCGCTATTCCTGTTGGTTTTTCTTGGCGAATATTTCGGATTCCTTGGCATTTCCGAGAAAGATCTAGTTTCAAAATCAGTCGTTTGCCCTGGTGCACCGAGCATATTGGCATCCAGTTCAGGTTTTTGTGAGAACAACATTCGTATATCAGAATGCAAGTAAAGCTTGCCCGAGCGTGATGTTGCAAATCTAAAAGTAACGTTAATAATAATAATAATAATAATAACAATAATAATAATAATAACAGTAATGTATGTCTGATGATGGCGTTGTCACTCATCGTGTGTCGCCATGCGTCACCGAGCATCACCGTGAGTCGCCGTCCGTCACAATCCGATATCGTACGCCACTAAAGCGAGCACGATACGGCACGTTAACGGACAGTGACACACGCTAACCGTCAGTGACTGACCGACTGACGGCGCCGGACAACCATAAAATGTTTAAAAAGTATAACGCTGTATGTGTAAGCTTCGACTACCGTGCAAGATTGCGTTAAATTGACTTAGTAACACTACATTATGATAAGTTTTTCGAAATCCGAAATCAATATCATGAGTTAATCCAAATTAAGGCATAACATAACACCGCATTATAAACAATACATAGCTTTTAAGTATACAGCAAAATTGAAGTCCCGATTCTGAGACTTTTAGATTTTTAATTCTGGCTTTATTATATAATATAACCAAAACATACTTCAGATGTATTAAATATCGCAGGTACTGTCGGGTTCGCTCCGTATCCGAAAGCGCAGCATCAGATGGCATGAAATACGTCCGTTGTCGAATGAACGTTTGACTAGACGGAGGCATATCAGAAAAATCGTATGTGACAACGAACATTTTGATCACATTACCATGTGGGTTGAATAGTGTCTAAAAATTAAAATATAATGCTAGACCTTAATGCATAAAGCACACACCAAAACACCGATCTGTTATTTTAAGACGGCACAGGTTACATTCGTAGTAAATTTCGTAAACTCTCTAATCCTATTTACTGTTTACAAATAGCAGTAAACGTATCTTCAAGAATAGCATTAACTAGTGCTGATCTAACTGGTGATGTGCAGATATAAATTTTTTTGCCAATGCTGATTTATTATTTTTAAATATGTACTGATGCCTAACCGATGCCGATACCGATGTTGATTATTGATTAAAAAATGATGAACCACGGCTTTGTGGCTACAATGTTTTATCCTCAAGAGTAACGTGTTTCCGATTCCAATCCTGCAAACGCACATTGCAATTAGCGGGAAAGTTTGACTTGAGAATTTTTTGCTTCGTTTCGCATAATTCAGAAAAGATTGACCACAATAATAAAACGGTAGGCCGCATTTCAGATTCCAGCGAAAACAAATCCTTAATGTTATAGAGGCAAACATGCAGTCGTGTAACTCAATTGCATAACATTTTGCATCTTGTCGTTCTTGAAACATAAAAATTGTCTAAAAATCTAAAACATGTCAGGCATCCGTTACAAGTCTCAAAAGTTTTAAAATGGAAATCATACAACTATGTATAATAAACATTTCAGTGCGTTTGCCGTAGTGACCATTTGACGATGGCCTGAAAATCAAATTTTTAGAATATTTCAGTTTATATAAACTACTAAACAACCAGAATTGCTTACCACTTGTACAAGACCTCGCCGAGGTACATGATAGCCTTTCCTTCCTACTGATTCTAAACTGCAGTGACCCTGTAATTATAAAATAACAACCATATAGTCATCTAATCACTCACAGCCCACAAACTCCGATTTCATGCAATGCCAAAACGATACGATATTAACTCTAAAATAGTTAAAACTTGATCTGTGTAGCGCTTCATTATCGTCCAAAATGTACGGTATTACGTATACATTGCATAGTTTAATAAACAATGGTATGTATAGTTGTCATGCGAGCAGATAGCAAAATTATGTAACGAGTAAGGACCAAACAGTAAATATGTTGTTGACGGACTCCATTAAACATAATTGTATCATGGACAGAATGCTGCATTTCTAAAAGCATTGTACATATTCTCAGATGTGTGTAGCAACTTTGAGCAGTTGCTGATACCTCTTGTTACTTTTGAATCAACGAATGCTGATCTTCAAAATTCAGCACATATTTAAGATTTGATTTTTCTTACTTTTTTCTATGCAAGTCTTGAGATCCACAAACTGTAAGAGTTCGTGAGTTATTAACTCAATCACTAACTGGTGATAGGTGCTATACGCATTTGAGAATATGAGCCCCAGTATTCTTATTTGCATTCCTGTTTAACAGAAAAATAAAAACAACAACATGCCTACTTTCTGCTACACAATAGCAGTTATTTGGATTTAGCAATAAGCGACTTTGTATAAAAATTGTACTTGGCAACTTCTTCCTAGAAAATTTACAGTATTATTATCTTGTGCGACATATTATGGGGCTGTTTAACATTGATTTTTACCATAAACGGTGAAGGTGCATTATCTTCGGACAGGTGATAGAATGATGTTGCCAGTGCCAAATGAACATGAGGCGGACAGAACGCTCCGCTCGCAGCCAATTCGATTTCAAACCCTTCCAACTGTCCAAATGGCTTCAATCGACCAGTAAGTGCACTTTCCTAAATGCGTTAAAATTAAAAACGCATTGTATAGCTTATTCTTCTAAGCCACAAGGATGCGTATAATATACACTAACGATGCAGAGACCAGGTCTTCTTTTTTGCTCCCCAACTCAGCTCACGTTTACGCAAGTGGTTTTGTTCTGAAAATGCTGTATACTTCGCTTTCTTATAACATCCCAGTCTACAGAAACGCAAATTTTACATACACTTGAAAAGTAGATTTTTCGAAATGCTAAGGGTCATATTGAAATAAAAAAGATGCTAAAAATAAACGTAGTATCGATTTTTCAGCGCTCGGACATCTAGTTCATTAATTATCGCCAAAAACGTAAAATTTTCAAAGAAAAGATCTTTGAAGTATCAATGAGTACAACATGAGAATATGCCGATGATCGCTACAAACCCAAGCTGTTCGGCAATTAGGTGTTCAATTCGATAATCTTGTCCTCGTATTGTCAGCTAAGTCGTGTCGAGTTGCAATATTAAAAGAGGTTAAAGAAGAAATTGTTTCCCGAAAAAGCAACAGACCGTTTTTATGAGTCCCTTATAAAAATGATAAACAAATTTCAGTAAATGAACTTTTGCAGCATAAAAAACGTTTTATTTACCTCAAAGTTTCCCAACAAAGACGTCGACGCAGGCGCACTTTTACACAACGTCATACAGCCTTCAGAATCGCTACTACCGCTGTCGTACTGTTCATGCAGTGCTCTAAATAAAATCACTGCTAGCACAATTATTTATTATAGGTGTACATGTGAAATTAACGTAAATTTTTCAAAACACCTGAAAATATCAGGAACCGGAAAAAATTTTGATTATACAGTAAACAATTGCTTGGCGTGTCGGATAGCACCTCAATCACCTTACATAAACACTGTTTGTTTCTGAAAAAAGACATGTTTAATAACTTTAGTATTATTACATTTTCAAATAACTCAATACTATAGTCACCAATTATCTCATATAGTGAGACCGAAGTACGTAGACGACACACTACGACAACCCTGAGTTATAAAACTATTACAGCTTATACAATTTGAAGTTTACAGAAAGGTCAACCAGAAATTGTACAGCTGATTACGACAATCCAACTTCAACGTAGTATTATGCAGTAAAACGGCTGTATGTTACTGCAAGAAAATAAACAAAAGAGTCCCAATTATTAAACAGGTTCAATAGTGTACTAATTAGTTTCACCCCACGACCACAAAACAAACCTGCGAATAGCAGACGCTGTTGTCAAAGCAGGATCGTAATGAAAACTGTGGTGATTCCGTTTCATCGGTGCCTATTAAAAACAACATCGCCGAAAAATGATTGTTGAGAGGACTTAGAATAACACTGCCCATACACTTTCAAGCCTTTATTAAATCTATTAAAATGCTTAGCTGAGTTAGTAGTCAGCAATATACATCATCGTGCCACTTTAGACGCTGATGAAAGTATTAATCTTAAACATAATGTATCGCTGAGTAATGCAGCATTGAAATACAGCTGAGTTCATTCAACTAAAGAAATAACTACAAAATAACACAAACTGACCAAAAAGTCTTACACATTTCGGAGAAATCCTAACGTGTACAGACACTATTTAAGTTTTATTGCATCGGCTCAAATAAATTTATCCAAACATACCGGACTTGAGTTCATTGGTAACCCGTTTTTGTGATGCCTGAGAGCAACTTCCGATGCAACACACTGTTTTCGCGACATTTTTTGGCGGCTTGTAGCCGAAACAGCCATTGATTCTATCTATAACATAAATAGAAAATGTGATGAAAAACCTGAACGGCGCAAGCCATCACTTTCCATACCCCATAGATCTTCAACCCTGTTATAGTCTTACAAGGTGATAAAATCATGACAAAATTCATTTTTTACCGATCATTATTTGTTTGCGATGTTCGCGAAACATATTGCTGACCAATAAAAACAATAGTGCAATGACAATCAATATGAAGCTGCTACCTCACACACTATTAAGGTGGCACTGGACGTAGAATTTTACAGATTTCAAGATCGAACATTCCTTGAAAAATCTCTTCAAATAATAAAAGTATTGCATCAAATGAAAACTGTAACCATTGAACGAGCAGATTTAGCAAGCTGACTCTTACACAGCAATAGAAACGTGTGAATTTTCAAATATCCAAAGCCGAATTCATTGACACACCAACTGAGGTCCAAATCCATCAGCGCTAACGGTTCCAAATATGATTCAGTCTGCTTTAACTTAATTTCAAAACTAACAGAAACAGTGTTTGCAAACCTTGCAGAAGACGGCTTTTTCAACACCGAATCCGCTTTCGACGAACTTTCACTGTTTGCCAATTGGAAACCAAATCCAAACTTTTGTTGCCAGCATGCTTACAATCAAACAACTCACCACAGATGTGTCGCCGATTGAGCGTTCTCGTTCTTCATCGACAATTCCACACGTTGTTCGTAGAGTGTACTCGCGACCCGCAGTTGTTGTCCTGTGATGGCTTTGACGGCTCAACCCGCGAGATAACGTAGTAGTTGTAGTAGTCTGCTGTGGTGAAATCGATATCGGCGTTTCTAGTGTCATCGTAGTTGTAGCACAAAAGCACATCGATACCGTAGGCGGCTGCTGTTGTCGAGGTAGTGATTTAACCGTAACTGTTACAGTACAATTTGCACCAACTTCTGCGTCTGGAAACGTATGTACGCTCATGCTCGATTCATCTGGGATGCAAAGGGTTGGCGTACTTGTTACAGGCGAAAATACCTTGGTCCAGTCTTTTCCATGTGAGCCTTCGTTGCTACTTTGATTTATGCCGTCCCAAACAGTTAAATCTCGAGCTGTTGAATGTTTTTCAGGGGTAACTAGACTTTCGATTGTTGAATGTGGTAATTTAAACATATTGCTGTCGTTGACTTCAGATGTGTTTATTGCGTAACTGTTCCCAGAATTGCGTTTGTTGTTTGTTGAATATATTTGCTCGATTGGCAGTTCACCAGGCAGTGCGTGCGATAATTCGTCAGTTGCAAACGGATCGCCTTCGTCACCAGAAGTCGCATCTCCTTGTAGCACAGTTGATTCTTCCTCACCCGGCATGCATAACCTAGTGTGCAAAATAAGATTTCGAAAAATACACTAAACAAGGTTACGGCTAATGAGTGACAATTTTGAAAATTGGTACTTTGTAACCGTACCGTATATTATTTTGGTTTCCAGCAGAAATAAGTTATTATAAACGCTACATAACATAACGAACAAATTTCTTTCACTGAAAAGCTGGAACTAACAATGGCAAACTCAATCAAGGCTGGACGCTTACCTGTAAACAATTCGAGCCTTCAGTTTTCCCGCGGTCGAGCTCAACCAAGCACTCAATTGAGAAAAATGCAAGAATGATCGGATAGCTTGAAGCAAAAACGATGCCGACAACAACTTCGCACAATTTGAACTTCCTCTGAATATTGCGTTATAAACATGGTATTATTGGCAAAACAATTGGTATTGGTGGCAAAACAATGGGTATTGGTGACAAAAAGAGAAAAAAGAATCTGATTTTTGCACGAAAGTCGTGTACTTTTGTTAGCCCCCGGTTAATTTTACGTTCCTTACATTTTTAAGAAAAACATCCTCAGTATGAATTATGTTTTTGACTATGCGCTTATTTGTAAGCGTAACTGCACACTGTTGCTAATTGGGGGCCCGGCGTGAATCCCCCACTCCGCGGCGACCCAGCGAATGCCTAGGATGATGGTATTTTAATCTAAAATATATCCAGCCACGGCAAAACCCTAAATGTAATATGAAAACGCGCTGCATTATACGCATTAAAATTAAGTTTTTACCGCTTCGGACAAGCTTCTAACACCCATTTCTCAAGCAATATTGCGTTCCTTAGACATCGTGTTGCACAGCTACACGACAACGGTAGCATGAACACTTGTATAACAACTGGTGCTTGCAGTGACGAAATGCGTTGGCTTTCTTTGAACACATATTTCGCTTGACGACACTGAAACGTTCATCAAAATGTTGACACGGTCAGCAGTAAAAAATTGCAACTTTGTCACTTGCAATACAATATCCTCGATATACGAATAATGTTTTCAGAAATTTCATCTGCGTCACGGTGCGGTATCATGCACGAATTACTCATGTACGATACGATACGGTGACGAACGGTGACGCACGGCACTTTCAGTAACGGACGCCGACGTACGATAAGTCGTCGGGGTGCAACCGGAATTCTGATTCCATTTAGAATTCCGATTGAAAACGAGTTCTGATTCAGATTGCACAATCAATCGGAATCGGAATTTGAAAATCTTAAATCTTACTTGTTGTGATACGTTGCATAAAATTTCTGCATTATTTACCATTAAATTGCTTTCTATGAGTTAAGGTATCAATAATTGATTGTAGTTTAGCTTTACAGAACCAAAAACCATCGCCAATTTGTTCATTGGACCTTTTTGATCAACATTATATAAGCAATACAAAATTTCTAGCTCTGATTCCGATTCCGATTACAATTCCGGTATAAATTTGCTGTCCCAATTCTGATTTCGACTCCGGTATAATCCAGTTCCGGTTTGCACCCTGCGATAAGTATAGCGCAACCCTTATTGTGCATTTATAATTTAAATCTTAAATCAATGGGTTAAAACATTTACTTGCTCGCTATTAGTATTACACTCGTGCTGTGATACTGACGATATCCCATCAACAGAATGCAACACAGGACAATGGGCCCCTTCGATGCGGCCTGAAATAAAAATCATATACAATAAACGATTTAATACGATTGCTTAAACCATTTACCGGACACAATACAATAAGGCTGAAACAGTACTCGATACAAAAAATTTACAGTGTAAATCAAGTTGTTAACAATGGCATAGAAGTTGCTAACAATGGAACTCCAATTTACAGTATCCTGAGTTGCAAACCTCACTAACAAAGTTACCCACTGACACAGATTTTTCTTCATACTGCTTGCTTACTTTTCCCAAACAATGAATGAATTAATAACCTTCAATTAAATTATCACCTTAGGACAGGAAAGTAAACAAGAAAAGCGCTTTAGTTAGCATCAAAAACTCGCTTACCTTTGTTCGACTCGTGAGGCAGTCGTGATTCTGTGACAAGTAACGCGATCCATCCGAACAACGATTTGGTATCCGATTCGATACAACTTTTGTTGTGTTGCGATTGTTGCGTTTGCAGTTGCTGCAGTTGAGCTACTGAACATGGCCGCATACCGCACTCAAGGGAGAACTACGGCCAACAAAAGATTCAAATTGAAACGCAAAAATACGATACAAACGATCAACCGATATTTGCGTTTGTCACGAATTTCTTGCGACACACAACGGACCCCTAACAAGGTCCACAGTTGCAAAGACAACTCGGAACAGCAACACACCAGACGCCTACTTGTTGCTATTACGCCCAGACCGCAAACGCCAATCGATACACCTGTATCAGCTGATGAGAACGGTTATTAGTTCGTTATTACTGTCTATAGTCGCCATAAAGGACGAATTGATTCCACGGGTCAGACAAATGACCAGTTCTAAGCACTATTCACACGCTCGAGGTTCGCCAGAGAATAATTTGTTGTTTGGTGCGTAACTACGTTAGTATGTAACGGTTTATTAATTAATAATTATTACACAAAAGATAGCAGTATACACTTACACTGAAATTTAAAACTGGAAATTAAAAACTAATACGAGTGGCGTCTTGGATATGCAAAAAGAATAAAGAATCTAAAAAACACACTAACAGTTCTGCCATGCTATTATATGAAAATAAGCTATAGTTTGACACACTCAGTTTCACGCACTATATATAGTACTATGTATTGGAATCCAGACACTCCCCTCGATCTCACTTTACACAGTAATTTCGCTGAATTATTCTGGGTATTATCATAGTCCTACTCACGAAGCCATAATAGCTATAACCAATTTTCGTTTCCGTCGGCGTAATATCCAGAAACACGTCATTAGTTAATATTCCGGTTCAAACAGGATTGTAGGAATGAGTTGAAACTGTGCCTTTGACAAGTTTGCCTTACGACTCTCGTACAATCCTACCCAAAGACCAACGTTAGTAGGTAGAAGTTCGTGAGAAGTAGTACTTTACACGTCAGATAAAAAAATTTCCATCTGTAAGCACAGCAAAGGTTTAATAGGTGTTGCACCTAAAATTCAATAAAACGTCAAAAAACAATATTTGATTTCAACAAATACAAAATCACATAGCTATTGATCTAGAGTAAAAAGCTACGCATAACTACGTACATTCAAAACACGGATTTCGTCGTTCATACGTCACGTCTATGAGATTAAAATCCACCAGCTATATATACAAACAACCGTAAGTAGCGGCATATATAATGCCAGTTTTGTGAACTTGATTCCAGAGTGTTTTCTTTCAGTCGCAGATCCGGAGACTTTTAATAAGGCGCGCAACGCGCAATATATAACTCAAAACAAACTTGCGAACGAAAAGTCAAACGTTACGGACACAAAATTTAGGTTTTAATCCTGTTCTAGCAGGGATAGGCGGTCTCGGTTAACCTGACAACTAAGACCGGAAAAGAAAAGTCTCGGTCTCGGTCAATTGTTGGTTGTTGCAGAACAAAAAATAAAATTTTCAAAATTAAATTATTTTTAATGCTGTTTTCGTAGTTTTCTATGTTCTTCATATGTAGTTTTTGTGTTTTTATAGCTTGTTTGTGGTTTTGCAGAATATCTGCTCGTATTTATTGCACAATTATGACATTTCATAGTTTCACAGAGACATTTTATTCATCAGCCAGCACTTAGTTCAACAGTGCAGCTATACACCTACTGAATCCTCGACATCTCGTCTCGGTGCCAAAAAACCGACACTCAAAAAAACGAGAACGAGACCTGCTAAATACCGAGAATTGCCAAGACCGAGACTCCCATCCCTTGCTGGTCAGCATCCTCCGGACTGGGTAAATACCGTTAATCCGCCAGCGATTAGTTTAAAACAATTTCTATATAATTTTTGCGGCGTCAGACATCCAAAAAGGCTGCTAAAACCACCGTCTGCTACAGGAGACTGTGACTCCGTGGTACGTTAGGAATTTCGACAGTCTCTCGATCACCCGAGAAAGAACCTGCCCTATAAAAGGCAAAACAAATATACGCCAAGCATTTGAGAACACTGTGTCGGTAACAACAGCAGCAGAAGCAGTACCAACAGCACGCAAAACGAACCGCATATTAACACACCCCATCTATGGTGTGAGACACAACCAGCGCAGTCAGTCAGTCAGACGGTTTCGGTATTTATAGTAGCTGTAGAATATGTACGTATAGAGTTGTAAGACAAGCAGTCAGGCAGCCAAGCTACGCTGAATCGAACACTAAATGGTGTAGCATACTCGCAACGACAAAAATATAAAATAATAATCATAACGTTCAAAACGGAAATCTATCGAGGCAACAAAATGCAAAATATATTCGCTTTTAAACAGATAATCGAATGCCTCTGCGGTTGCGCTATGCGTACAACTACATCAAACTACCTGCAACAATATTTTCTCGCTCTAAACAAAACAAGTTGTACATTGTGTCAAATTTGTTCTACTATTATGGAAATGATACAGTTATCGAGCGAGACACACGGTGGTTGGTAAACCGAAATAATAGAGAAGAAATAGTTAGTTAAACAACCAAACACTACACTGTTCCAGCAAAAAACTATTTATAGTACAATTCGGTCAAACTACTCAACCAACATCTGATTTTGATTTATTGTACTTATACATGCACTAGAACTACAGTTGCCCAGGAGCAGGAATTCTTATCGGGACCGGGACTGGAATTCTTACCGGGATCGAGGCTGGAATTCTTATCGCGACCGGGGCTGGAATTCTTATCGGGACCGGGGCTGGAATTCTTATCGGGGCCGGGGCCGGTACCACCGGCAGGGACCAATGAATAATCTGTAAAAATGTTATTTTATTTTGTCAGAATAGCAGCTAATCGCTAGACAAACATGTTTTCGTTAAAAACAAAACGTTGAGTCGAACCAAATTTTGCTATTTGTGATATTATATATAAACGTACACAGCATAAAAATAAATACAAGTATCTACATGTTTTATAAAGCTTTTGCTGGACCACAACACGAGAAATTATATAACTTACGATATGACCATGGTGTATGCAGAAATACGTATAATCGGAAATACACACAACCGCTTAACTGTGGAAGCAGATATCCCGGCACTTGCACACTTCTCATCACAAGCTTACCTTAAGCTAAAACCAAATCCTAAACGTTATGCCAAAATTTGAAAATTTCAAGAACTGCACAGGAGGGTACAAAATCCCGGTTCCCGTCGCCACATTGCAAAGATCATGAAACAAAAACGATAATCAGTATTTTTACCAGGATTCCACTCCGTCTCCAATTGCTGTACTGCACGTTTTTCAGACTTTCATTGTTGAAAACGTTATCAGCATTGTATTATTAAACTATCAACTACTTGTTCGAAACCGCAAAACTGACAACCGTTAAATTTTATTGTAGCCGAAGTATGAGGTTAATATGTTGTTGGGATAGAAAGTGTGCGATTACGGTGCCGCCCAGCGCCGTACTGTAATTCACCTACGATGCCTCAGTACATTAAAGCAGTCAAAAGGTAAAGCGACATCTTTGACAATCTCTACCGCAACTTTCCACTATGCTGCATGACAATTTTATTCCCCGTACACAGTACACTTTACTCAGCTGCGCACCAGCCACTATATTAAATTGAACAGAGTGTGTACGGTAGACATGTAAACTCAATTGACAGCACACAAACGCACATACGGAGGAAAATGGACACACCGCGTGGTTAAAATTCATTCTCATAAAAAAATCGTTCATATTATGTTTAGGGTTCAATGAAACGTACTTAAAGGAAAATGACTATAACGTCAATACAAAACTTTACTTGTCTAAAAACTAAACAACCACATGTTGCTATAACCGATACACATATTGTTCAAAGCTGGTAGATCTGGAATTTTTTGAGGGGTGTCGCACAATATATATGTTCCAGAACACATATAATTATATATAATAGTGAATTTTTCGTTATACCAGCTGCAGCTCCACTGGCGGTGTATCCGAGCTGATTCGCTGAGCAGGGCAGTCATCAGGGTGCAACCAGAATTACAAACAACCGGAAACAGAAAACGAAAAAACACCAGAACCGATATGTGAAAAATACCTGTTACCGTACAATTAGTTTATAAGCATTAAAATAAACGTACCAGCAATACCACGTAAAATTTTAATTATTCTTTGGATTTTTCTTGCAGCTTTTAGCATACGCATAATATACCTTAAATGATTTTCTGTCATTAGTTTTCGAGAAACATATGTGTAATCACAACGTTTAGAATACATGTAGTAGGTAGAAAGCGTCCTATAAAGCATGTAGTATGACACAAGTTGTAAATAATGGTTCGTGCATCTCTGCAGATTTTTAGTTCAGTTTCCATGTTTGTACTCGTGTAATATCAGAGGTTGTTTGTTTAGTTTGAATTTGGCACATTCGGTGGCAAAGCAACATTGGTTAATCTTGCAAAAGCAGAAATCTTTATATAAATATAACTAATTATATCTCAGCAACCTAACCATTAGCCAACCAAATTTCTGAAATTTCCCAAACAAGAGTCCTGCTGAAAATTTTATTAAATTCAAACGCATTAATAAAATATTCCGATTGGGTCCAGCAGTCCACCGAATCAAGGGCCAATTATTTAATTATTTACTACAAGCAATGCGCATGCAGGCGATATGGTGCAATTGGAGATTAAAAACCGGAGCCGGCCGAACTTACAGGAATCTCTGACAAGAATTCTAACAGAATGAAGCCGAAGTACGACTTTCAACCACAGCCAGAGTCAGACCTCTAGGTGTACCCTGATACAGGTGCAACCAAGCTCAGCTACAAACAGGTAAAAATGTCAACAGCCAACAGCTTTAGTTTTTATGTTTTGTCGATTTAAAACTTATCTCCATCTGCTTTCAAGAATATGAATCCTGCGGTTCCAACATCGAAATTTAATTCACCGTAAATTGTGAGAGGTGCTTTATCCATTATTCGAATCATATTATAACACTCAAATTTTAAACGTTCAATATAGATACTTACGAATCAAGTTTCAAAAACATGAAAATAAAGTGGCTGCGTTCAACACAACTACAAAACATTTCCATAATGTTTTGGTTTTCTAAAAAATAACTCATGTATGTTTATGTATTTAGAATCGCAATTCGTTACGACTACAAATTGTTCTTCACGAGACTCAAAAAACCAAATTAGCATCAAAACAAATACATCGTACGTCAACGCTGAACGTAAAAAATTATCGGCAATCGCTTATTTCTGATGTGTTGAAATTTCAGCCCGTTTTGATGTTTTTCTTACAATACATAATAGCATTGTACATTGCAAATGTATCATCTATACGTGCTGCCGCGGCTACTGCCCCACACAGCCCATTAGGGGGAAAGGGCCCGGGCACCTGAGGGTTTGTGGCAACACTGATCCACTATGCCATTTCAAGAAATTTCGCGTCTTCGACGCAATTTGGTGCTTATACAAAAAGTATATATATCCCTGAAATTTCTCAAAAGACTCGAAAACAGATCATACATGCCAAAAAATTTTCTCGCTCATTCGTTAAAACTTTTTCACGTGGTTATGCCCTTCTAACACAAATCCTGGTACGCTCTTGTTTGTACGAAGTATAATACTCAAAAACGTTTAGAATATGCCAGCCAGCAGCACCAATCAACACGCTGTAACTGTAGTTTCTCAACCACATACACAAACTAAAGTATCTACGATGCGGAGCCGAAATAATTTTTACTACATTAACCATATATCAACCCTCAACCAGCGACAGATCCAGAAATTTCTGACGGGGACTAAGGGCTGACTTAAAGTTATGAAACGCAACTTTTACTGTATGCTATCTATGTGCCTATTTTCTGAGAACACAAAATCCTAAAGTACGGATCTTACTATTCTATTATCTATAAAATATTTTCTGACGGTAACGTGCACGACTCCCTCTGGATTCGCTAGTGATCTCAACATAACTAAGAGCATATACATCGCATTTTAAAGCGCACATCCGCTGTTTTACAACGCGAAACTGGGTCCACCACATATGTATGTGTAACTCGCTCAAAACACGACATATTAGTCAAAAAGAAAAAAGATTATCTCAATTTTAATTCAATACAACACACGGATAGAGAGACGCATAAAGGTAAAAAGAAGACAAAAAATGAAAACACAAAAACAGTTGCTGCGTATTTCTCTCTTGTGTGGCAAAGTTGGTTGACAGCGTTGTGTAAAGCAGATACAATCAAAACGTACTGACAACTACTGGGCCGCAAGTCCGATGGGGTCAAGGGCGCCACATCCCTGCCGACAGTTTCGCTTCTGTTTGGCCAAATATGTTTTAGACTTCATCAAAAGAAATGCAAATTATGCAACTTTGCCCTGCCCCCACTGTAAATGTTTTTCCTCTCTAACAAACTCTGGCTGTGGGGCTGCATTCGGCTGGAGACAACTAATGACTTGTGCGAGGAAAATGCAGAAAAGGCAACAAACCACATACACACATATATGTATGTATATATACATTCTATTGGGAAGTGCAGTTCACTCTTGAACACAGACAAGGTGGTGCGATCAGTTCAGTATTTACAATATAGCCGAGCAACATAAATCTGTTATCGCTCTAGTATTACGCGTTTCAGCCTAGTGTTTCTCACCAATCATACCGATATGAATATATTACGTATTTATTCGTAGCATCAACATCAACAATTTGTTTCAATACAGTGGCATATCCCGAGAATTTAAACACAGTTTTACACTAGATTTATATAACTTTTTCTCTGCTTGAGAGTAGCACGATCGCAACAAAAATCACCCAGCTACCCTCCTTGATCCACCCCCGTTTCTATTTAAACTAAGCAGCGAAGAATAGATTCATAAAAATAAACGTATTTTGTGTTTAAACAAAAAAAGAAACTATAAAGAAAAAAGAAACATACATACAGTACATTCTAAAAAACGAAACGTAACAAATCTCGAAAGTATTATAAATATGTACATCATTTTCCCATAAACCTGAATATTTTCTTAATCCTTTCATGCACAAGTAACTTCCATCACACTGACACCTAGTTTGAACCTAGAATTCGACCCTGGACACTCAGCTTAAACGCGTCCCCAACAATCACTTGAGATACAAGAGTAACGCTTTCGCTCAAAGGCGTTGTTTTCTTACATCTAGCGAAATTCTAAGAAAAATTCACATCTATCAAGCCTTGATGTTTTTCCACTTAAAAATATACTGTGCTCAGCATAATTGATAACTCTTCGAAAGTTACAAATTTTGGCATCCGACAAAGCTGCAAAAAGCAATTCTGACAAATTGTCGCCTCTAAAGGTACGTAAAAAAAGGTCCACAAAAACGTAAATTAATTAATAATGAGCTAAATTTACAATACACACGCAGATAAACTGATGAAACCGTACCGAATTAAACTTCGTACGTTTCAAACACAATTGCCATAACAAACTCATCATACCAGTTGTGCGTCCAAAAATAGAATATAAAACAAGCAAAAAAATATAGCGTACATAATGTATGTGTACACACACAAAGCGAAGCCTACCTGAGAGTAGAGTTTGCCACAAAAACTAATCTATCAATATTCAGAAAATAATCTAACAGCATAGAAAATACATAGCGCCAGCTTAAGCTGCACTGGCTCTGGCATTTATTTAGTATCATTCATAAATCTAGATTTCAACCAAGGTTTTATAACTACAGGTAGCAACCCATCTGAGGACGTAGATAAGAGAGGATTTTATTTAAAATATAACCACATAATCCAGTAGATAAGTCTAAAACTTGCCAAAGACTCTCATTTTCCCGTCCCTCCAGGACTTCGAGAGGGAATATATCCCCCTATCCCTGCTTATATCAACAGTACGCACGCCTCTGGTCACCACGTAGCGGCGGTGAAAGAAAACTGTTCTTTTAGATCGAAACAAACACACGTACAACAAACTGAAGGCAATCATATAATGATCAATAGTTAACATGCATTGAAAAACAAAGTTACTGCACAATTCTATTTTCATGGTTTTAAACTAATAAAAAGTTAATTAACTGGAAAAATCGGAACATGACGACAGAACATTAAAACTCCGACGTTTTCTGTTTTAAACTTTGTATGTCATGCGGCTTATATACCGCAAACATTTTCGTAGTTTGGTCACTTTATAAATCAATCACAATACTGTACGATTGTCAGTAGTCTACCGTTAGGTTTTTTCAATACAAAGCCTCAAGTAAATACTGTGGTATCATGTTTTGCAGCATTCTTCTCAACTAAATGTACTTACACCTGCTTTTTGTAAGCTAAGAACACTTCTGCAAATATTGTCCCGCAAACTTAATACAATGCTTGTACAATTGTTACGACCTCAGCTAGACAAATTGGCCATTGCAATTGAGTTTTTTGGGGCGGAGGTTGGCAATGTAAATTTAGGTGTTTTAAACAAACTTGGTGTTCGTATACAACAGTCACACATAAAACAATGACTATCAAAACAGTCACCTATTTCCAGGTGAAATATTTCGTTATCCAAGTGAATAATAGCAATTTAATCCATCGCGCTAATTTAAAGGCGCTCAAGTCCGACGACAACATAATTATTAAAAGACGTTAAAAATCAGCTTTATTTTAATAGCACCAAAACACATTTGTATGCAAATGAAAAGCCAAATCAAGATAAATAAAAGAATTTTTAGTTACTATATTTGCTTAAACAATTTAATCCCAGAAAACTTTGGGTACGATCTCAAACAATGAATGAGTTAACAGTATTGCTAGTTTTGTTTAATGATTCCAGATAGATTTCAGCAGAGCTTGGCGGTATCTTGAGTTCAGACTGTGAACTTTGCAATTATTCTAACGCTGAATGCAAACTTAAAAGACCAAACAAATGTCCCGATAAAAATTATTCCGATATCCAGCGCAAATCACCAAGGTGCAAATGGATAATAAAAATAACGGGCAGAAAGCGGATACTGAAGTATATTGTACGTCTCAAAGATGTTTTATTTTTCTGCCAACATAACTGATCAATGTAAATATTCACCGGGAAAATATCCGATGCACCAAAATTTTTATACTTGCTGAATTTTGTGATTTTGGTTCCATAAAGAACAATAACAGCATATCTGTATAATGAAGAACTGTGAGATATATACGTGATTTATTACTATGTAATTTTAAGAATAAAAATAACGGAACTTGCGGTAATTCTATAAGGCAAACGGACACCGAATTTTACTGGAAACGTATATCCTGTTACATCTTGCTCATCACTACTAATAAAAAACGAAACACTTCGCTACTGAAATTTCAGAAACGTACGGCAAAAATTCTATCACAGCTGGAACTCGATGTTCTCCCGGAACAGGAACACCTTCGAGTGTACTGTGTCTCAAAATGATAACGCTCATTTTTAAAAATACAATTAATCTAAATACAACTATACATGGCGCTATCATTTGTCATCCCTTATTATTGCTACTATTATTATTATTAGTAGTAGTAGTATTATTTTTGAGAACTTCAGATTCTAACGCACATCTGTTCGACTGAATCTCGGCAGTGTCGACAGATACTTCAGTGAATGCCCTCTTAGGGTCGCCTCCAACATCGACAGAAGGCGCCGTTCGATGTGGCACCAAATAGCGCCGACGTGGGTTTGTTTTGTGTACCATATAATTTTTGTTCGCTGATCTAATCTCTGTGTAAATCCGAGCTTGATCTTCAGCCGGAATTGTATCACGATAGTCTTGCATAATATCCATGCGTTGCCAGTATTCAACATTTTTCTACAATTCAAAGCGCAAAGCTATAAGCCACTGAACGAATATGGCACCATAAGTATGTACAAAGAATGTATACTTTTAAGAGTGGTAGTCTAGTGTTCTAAGTCTGAACATTTATCTAAAGATTAAGTTTACTTATGTTGTTTCCGGTGGTAAAAAGATGCTCTTTTAAAAATATTACAGTCCAGCAAAGCAACATAGATTCGTTAAGATCTACACAATGCGTACGCGTATAATAACAGACTAAACTGCGAAAATAACCACATTGAAGTACCATTGGTGTGAACAAATTTTGTCGTCAAAAAAGCAGTCAGACGTAAATCAGGAAGAAATCATATGATAACGAATTATATACTACATATGTTGTTCAGAGAGTATTTCGAACATTACAATAAACCAAATGTTAAAAAGCTACAATGCATATTAAAATTCTAGCAAAACTGCACAAAGGAGTAAATAATAGCACGCCTGTATTAATTACCTTTAAAAACTTTTTCATGTACCAGTCACTTGTTAACAGAGGTTCTAATGGCCGCTCCAAACCTTGAATATGATATTTAATTTCCCATCGCTGGTGCCAAAAATTTGAAGGCTTGAGTTTCACCTGATAACAAAGCATAACAAACGTAAACGTGTCTGAAAACATTTAGGTTCTAGTCTTATCCAACGCTCCAACCCTGCAGTTTCTCAGTAAACAATAACGCACGGATTTATGAGTTTTCCATACTTCCTTTATTTTAAACTACTACAGCATTTGAGGTTTTATCGCAGGTCAACTCTTCAAGATAATGAAACATTGTATTCATTTTGACAGCTTTATTGGATACAGCAAGAATTCTAATTAAGCTTATTTCGCTGGTTTAGCTTGACTATGTAATCGAAGGACCTTTTTGTTGAATCAAGCTGAAACAGAAGGTTAAAAAATTTCCCAATACACAAACCAGTCGTAGTGGGACTACATTTGTTGAGCAAAGCTCAAACACACGTAAGCAATTAAGGAAATATGCAAATTAGTTATTAGCTAACTATTCATTTATCGGTTTTGGAGGTTTGTAAGCAATTTCCTCAGATTCCTCGCACGCAAAAACCCTTCAGCCACCCTAATAAATATTGGAATAATTTAAAAAGTCCTAATTTTGTCTCGTCAATTAAGCAAATATGCTAATTATCTATTAGCTAACTATTCGATAATCGCCTTTAAACGTTTGTAGACAATTTATTCAGCTTCCTCGCACCCGAAAACCCATTATTGCTGAAATTAGATTGCTTGTAACCCTAATAATTAGTGAAACATTGTAAAAACGCCTAATTTAGGCTTATCAAGTATGCTTATATGCAAATTTTCTATTAGCTAACTACTCAATTATTGGTTTTAGACGTTTGTAAACAATTTATTCAGATTCCTCGCCCCTAAAAACCTTTTGATGCTGAAATTATATTGCTTTTAACCATAATAATTAGTGAAATATTGTAAAAAGTCCTAATTTAGGCTTATAAACTATGCTAATATGCAAATTATCTATTCGCTAGCTGCTCAAGTATCGGTTTTGGAGGTTTTTAAGCAGTCTACGCAGATTCCTCGCACCCAAAAACCCTTTAATGCTAAAATTAGATTGCTTCTAACTGTAATAATTAGTGAAATATTGTGGAAAGTCCTAATTTAGGCTTAATTAATTATGCAAATTAGCCTGTAGCTAATAAACGGTTAACACGCTAGGATAATTGGCTTTCAAACAAAAAAAGTTTATCAAAATCGGTTCAGCCGTTCCTGAGATTCTTTTCGGACGGACAGACGGACGGACGGACATCCACCTTTCGACCCCCAAGTACAAAACATAAAACGATTCGCGAAACTCCGAGCTTCGCTCGGAGTTTCGGTTCGCTTAATGACTAAGACAAATTACGAAAACAAGTGGAACCGCGGCCGCTTTTTGCTTTAACAACACTGCACACACCGTCACTTCTTTCAAAGAAAAAGATATGCCCCTGCAAAATATGACAGGATCTGCGTAAGATTATTGCTAGATAAGAACCTTTAACAACATAACTCACCAGTGTTTTGTTCACAGGCACAGGTGCTTCATCTGGATGAGGAACAGGTTCCATATTGAACGGAACAGTAGAATATTCCGGCGGCGCATCCCGGAGATAAAACAATTCATCATCTAGTCGTTTTTCTAATTTTAGTACTTGGATTTCTCGAATTAAAGGATTGTACATATCGTAACGAACTTCGAATCCTATAACAACAAAGTAAAATGTATACGTTTGGTATAGACACGCTTGCAACCAAAACATAATTTAACGAGTACATGCAATGCAGGAACGTTTCTGAAAGCAAATTTATCCTATTAGTTGCCAATAGCACTCACAATGGTTTGCAGATGCTTGATTTCCTTCATACATCAAAGTGCAGTATATAGACAATAAACATTGCAGACAGACATTATTGATCATAAAACTAATATTGTTACAATCAAAAGGCAGAACTTTCACATTTTTTGCAAGCAATACAAAATCAATTTAATCAATACACCCTGACCGTGGCCGTCAATAACATTGCGAAGAGTGAAACAGTGCCGCAACCCATGTTTTTCTCTTGCAATACATATTCCAACAAATCGATTTGTACGACCTGGAGCATGTTGATCAGACACTTTGACTGCCAAAATCGAACCTAAAAATGTGTAAACTGAATTGTTAAATTTCCAGTTTTCAGTTACACCATATATCCAACAATATGTATGAATAGCGTACACAGAACGCTATTCACACTGCTAAAGTACACTGGATTTCTTTTCATGCTAATACGGATATGCTGTTTCGGTCTCGGAAAGTCACGTTATTTGGCTTGTCCGATATCGGCTTTTTGAGCCTTGATAGGTTTCAAGCGTGAACTTCAAAATCAAGTTTTTTTAAAATATTTATGATCAACTTTCAAGACGACCAAACATCTATTGCATTAGTTTGTGAAAAATAAAATTTTGCGCTGTTGTAGTCTGATTTTATTATTAACCCATAGATATACAAGTTTTTACGCTAAACCAACAAACACCTTCTAACCACGCACAAACATTAGTCATAATAATTTCATTTCCATTATCGGTAACTGTCTAAGACTTGACAGAAACCGCCGAAACCTACAGTCACGGTCTCGGGTCTAGGTGCTCAACGAGACCGACCAGGTTAACAGGAAATATAAAACTCTCAAACAAAACGCATCATAGTCAAATCACTTAAGCAACCATTCGTGACAATCCGTACAAACCTGCATAAAACTCAGGAATTTCAATGTGTTCACGACGACGAAGCATATCCATCCTTTCAAGTTTTTCAGAAATAGCATGCCGAATGCCAAACTCAGGCCGTGGCAAGAAATCGGGATATTGAAATCTGCAAAGTCAAATTAACCACATCATGTTCACTAAACCTTTACGCCAGCAAAAGTATTGCTACATAGTACTTTTCTGCACCGGCGTTGCTATACGCGGCTTTGACTGGCAACTATAAAGAAAAACAGAATCGTAGCTTTGAAACAAAAACGCACGTACGTTTCACTCGGTATATAAACCATTGCAACTGCAAGCTATAAAATACTAGATTTTTTGCATTTAACGCAAGGCATGGATTATACCTTTCAAAGTACAAACCAAAAACATCCCAGTAGGCAATGAATAATTTTACTTCAGTAATAATTTTTACCTGAAATCCGAAGGAAACCGTACAGCCGTTGTTTTCCTCAGCCGACGTCCTCGTCTTTTAAATCCTCCAGGTATTTCTAATCCAACCTCTTCGGGCGATGCACTACCACTCGGAGCAATGGTTGAATCTGACTGACGAACTGTGTTCGCAGCGGTGGAGCAAAAACATGCATTTCGAAAACAAGCTGAACGAACTAAAACTCGTAACGCAAAACTATAAACTAAACGCATTCGTAAATGCGGCCCAGGCATAGAACAGGGCCGGAACAGTAGCATAGCATATTCCTAAACCTACGCCTGAGCCTAAGCGCAAGGATAAGCCTATACCTAAGCCTAAGCAAAAAATAGTGTGGACTTTCGCCTTGCTCTGTTACAGTCCCTAAGGAAAACGTTCCGGCCCTGTTCTATACATGGCTGTAAACGCTATCCATTCAACCTTATTGATATTTGCGAAACCAGTAATAGCAGCACTATGAGCATTCGGTAAATAAATGCCCTCAAAGGATACGAAATTCAAAAAACCATACTAGTTTCTGAATTGGTGTCAACACGTCTAACTCGAGCTCTAGCATTTATCGCTGTCGTGAACTAACTTTGGCCTATCTTTCATCTGGACCTACCTGTATGAAATGAAATAGATATCATGTTTATTCTGTAAGCCAAATCTGTAAAATAAACTAGCAAATAAATGAAATGGATAAAATACTGTTCGCCACTTGACATAAGACACCATTCATTTCTTAACCTTTCCACTTTATTAATGAATACATTAAATTTTAGTATAATATACGTTGAAAAACCAGCATTACTTCAGCATCGATCAGTTTCAAGGTAATTTCGTAAAAATCGCAGTTTTAAAAAATTTCGGTAGATATTTTGTTACGGGTAACTTCCGGAAGACTGTACGCTTACTGAAAAGCATTACTACAAAATTATGAAAAACATAATGACCTGGAACCTTCGGAACAAATTTTTTCGGATCCAGAAGTCGATTTTCTACCGACGCCAAGACATCTTCGGTTCTACCCTGCTGTTCCGACTACAACACGTTTCTGTATAAAAATACTATAGGCTAGCACCCAAATACTAACATGGATTTGACCCGCTCTACGGTTATTTTTAGCAACTTTAACAAAATCAAACAAGCCAAATATAAAATTTACTGAAAAGGTATGTCAAGACTAGAAATAATAATGCAGCATGTTACAACACGGCCACTGAGCAATTTGAACTAGAGTCGCGGCTGACCTGCTTAATAAAATTTTAACGTGGAACTTAGATGCATTAGAACAAAATATACATTATAGACAATACAAAACAATAAGATTTCTACAAATTTAGGATCTGCATAAACTTATTTTCCACAGGGTTCATGCGTGACAATGGAGCCATATGCGAACTTGTGAAAAGTTCATGCTATGCTTTGCCTACAGTGGTTCAACCGAAATTGGTGCAAGCACTTCTATTAACAAAAAGGAGTTTAAAAATATATTACTTACATTCTTTCACGTATTGGCAGGCTCTGCGTATTCGGATACAAACACAACACAAACAGTACTTACAATAGAAGAATATAAATAACCATTAAAATATTTAATACAACCCGTCATTGCTATTATGAATAGCATTCATGTTACAGTAGCAGCTTGAGGTGAATCTTCATCGGGGATCGTCCGTAGACGTTCAATCATATATCCCGGCTAAAAATAGAAGCGTAAACGTAGCCTTGAAATTTGTGGCCAACTTCAAAGGCTGCGCATCCAAGAGCTATAATTTGGTTGATGCATCATGATCATTTTTAGCAAATACTACCATAAGGGGGCAATTATATACCATTAATTAATAAATATACTAATCGCGGAAAAAACAGCCTACTGCGTAGCCCTTCAACACAAAACGTAGTGTAGCACATGTAAAGACGGCGCTGTGTATGCTGAATACGTACATACCGTCGTGAATCAATTAAAAATAGCCACGCACTACTGGAAGATTTCCACCAGAACCAGACCTTGGAGCTTCTTCGATTTAAAGATATTAAAAACTGGTTTACGTTTCAATCCTGCGTCCTACATTCAATCCGTAATTTAGACTAGATCACAACGTTTAATTATAGTAGATTTTATAGTAGATTTACAATTAATGCTTAGTCCAGTGAGTTTACTCTTGATACTAATATTAACTTGTTACCGTCACAAACAGTAAACCAGGCTTGAATATAAGGTATTTGTCCAGCAATGACATTGCGCTGGTAGGACACATTACATGCATATGCAAATGCTCGATCGAATGGAGAGGAGGCCAATGAAATCCAAATCTATAAAAGTAAACACAACATAAACATGGTTGTCAATGAACGGGATTCGCTTAATTTGCAATATAAGCCGTGACGGGGCCTGGTTAATTTGCGAATGAAGCCCAAATAAAGATAAACCCACTTGAAGGAAAAACCCGATGTTCTTTTTCACTGGATTTTTAATTTCAAGGCGCCTAGCTAGTGAGTAGTACATAAAAACTAATATATAACACGGTATTCACACAAAATTTACTTCAGTAGCCATAAAATCGGCATTATGCGGCACAAAATGGAAAAGGTTTGATACTTTAAAATTGCAACATTGGCGTTGTGTTCGTCGCGGATTTGAACAAAACATACGACTAATGTGTTATATTAAATAATTTGAGTACAGTGCGCGTCTAACCACTGTAACACTGCATGTGGTATGGTGACCCTTCATAATTTTTGGTATTTTGCCCATAGACGAATTTTTAAGGGTTCAAAGCGGAATCGTGCACAAGAGCTTACGTTCACAATTTTTGTTCGGTTACAATGACGCTAGAAACCAGATATAGATGACGAGTGTTATTCTAGCGGCGTAGCAGAATATATCTCAGCATATTTTTATTATTTCTAAGGCTAAACCTAAACTTCAGCGTAAATAAATATGGGTCTATCACTAAGCCTAAGCCTAAACAAAAATAATAGCTTTAATCCGAGCCAGGGATGGGCGGAAACGAGACATAAAATGTCTCGGTCTCCGTCAACTTGTGGTCATCACAGAAAAAAAATTTCAAAATAAATTATTTCAAATGATTTTTTCGTAATTTTTTGTCTTTTTTCATAATTTGAGTGTTTTCATTTTCAGAATATCTGCTAATAATTATTGTGCAACGATGGCATTCAACAATATTAACTTCTACTTTTTGTAAGTTTATTAGCATTTGCTGCATCCTCGACTTTCAATGTCGGTTTCAAACCACCGATACTCATGAAATCGAGACCTGCCAAAGCCAAATACCAAGATTTGCCGAGACTGACACCGAGACTCCAATCCCTGATCTGAGCCACCTCTGTTTTATAGTAGTACCTACGGAAAGCTGGATGCCCTTAAAACAAACATGGGCCAAAAAATATTGTAACTGAACGCAATGTTACAAAAACATAGAATAGTATAATAGGGTCGATGTTAAAGTTTTAAAAATGTTAGCGCGTAAACACTCTGGGTACCTTCAGCCACAAAAGGAAGAATTGTAACATATGTTCTGATATTTGAATGTAAGATACGTTCTGATAATTGAATGCAATGTAGTATTAGATTTTAATTCGTTATCCGTCTCCGGCCGGATATTAGATTATCCGGTTCCGGCAGTTTTTGGTACCCGGTTGTACCCTGCTATCAACATGAGCAGGATTGCAAATAATACCCTTTGTAAACCACATTGCGATGTGATCGTTCCACTTAAATCAAAAGTTTCGTTTATTCAGGTTTTAAAAACGCACTATCAGCAACATAAAATCAAAATTAAAGCTATACATCTTGCGTTTTATTACATATTATGTACAAACTGATATACCTGGCATCGCTGGTATTTTCACAATTTTTCATTTTGAGAACTGTGACACCTGCTTCCACCATAGTGTTAACTAAAATACAAACACAAACTCAGACACAACAATATCTGATTCTAAAACCATTCCGACACAATTCTAAGTATTTTATAGTAAACAACACCAAAAGGTTGACTGTAGATTTTACTACATTGTACGAACGGTAAATACGA
Source organism: Enoplolaimus lenunculus (assembly GCA_030248215.1). Taxonomy (NCBI): domain Eukaryota; kingdom Metazoa; phylum Nematoda; class Enoplea; order Enoplida; family Thoracostomopsidae; genus Enoplolaimus; species Enoplolaimus lenunculus. The sequence continues at coordinate 92,570 of JASANG010001611.1, read as the reverse complement.
AAAACCTGCTAAGATTTCAGACAAGAAGGCGCATGAATAATATCAATATTCCAATATGTCGGAGGCGAAGAGGTATGTAGTATGTATTCAGCCAATTGAATTCAATTTTAAATTTCTGCATTGTTTGGCTACTTTGTACGGTGATAGGGAGATATTACCTAAGGCAGAGTGTTTCATTGTCAGACATTTGGGAGTGCGCAGATGCTCGTGCGGTATGACAAGGTAATGATGAGGTGCGTGCGGATTAACATCTTCGACGACAAAAAGTTCTTTCGTCTGAAAAGGTAATAAACCGCGTCGTACAGCAAAACAGATACATAACATATATACTATATATACTTTTCGGCGCACTGAAAGGGCGAAATGAAACCATTTGTCATAATACAAGTTCGGTAGGTCTTGTTCATTCTGCAAACGATATATGCATATCGTGCGATATGCCAATGCTATTTACCTGGAATAATATTTCCTGATCAGTTTTTGTTCCAGACGAAAGCCCACAAAACGGACAATGATCTACAGTTTGCATTTATCAAAATTTTTGGTTTGCTAAAAAGTGCTAAATTTATATCAAATCACATTGGAAATAATAATACATATTGCCTGCCAGAATTGCACATTCGGAATGGCCCGGATCTCCGAAGTAGTGCGAATATATACTTAGTATTTCTTTTTAATTTCTCGCAAAGATGTTTTAAAATTACCTACACTACACACATACACACACATCTATACCAACATCGCTTATTTCAGTAGGTATGTACTTATTAGAGATGCATGGGGGCGAGACCGGGGCCGGTACCAACCGGCGCCAAGTTAGAACACGTAAAGATAACTATCTACATGAGCTACGATATACGTAATACGCAGGGTGCAACCGGAATTCCGGTTCCGGTTCCGGTTCCGGCATTTTTTCACCTTCCGGTTCCGGTTCCGGTAAATTTTTACCGGATTTAAAAATTCCGGTATTATAATTTGGCCGTTTTCTTAACTTTGCTAATTTTTAAGAATCTCTTTTGAAAGCCACTTGTACACCCGAATATAAGCCATTAATGGTGGATTTCACTTCATTCGATGATGAAAATCTAAAATACAACAAATAAAATAAATACCTATGTTCGACTAAGGGTATTTCACAAATAATAGAGCAAAAAAATAAGATTAAAATGAAATTTTTGGTGAAATGCATTCTTCATTTTCCGGTTCCGGTTCCGGTAAAATTTTCAAATTCCGGTTCCGGTAAATTGTAATTCCGGTTGCACCCTGGTAATACGTATATGGTGGCTAACAGTAAAAATAAAATCTTTCAACAAAATGTTCAAATTAGGGTGTCTTGTGATCTTTATATTTTACAAAAGAGAACCAGCGTGGTAGGATTCTTTTTCATGCCACTTAATTTGGGATTGTATATAAAACTGGCCCCGGCAAATGACGTAATGGTCACCGAGCCGGGGCCTGGCAACAAACTAACATGTGACATGCTAATGCATGGAGGCAAAACAAACCTCATGCTAGTGCTGCATACGGGTTAAAACACTGATGCATTAGTGGTGCCTTCATATGCAAAAGTAGTAAACACACTTTAGAATCTAGACACAGTGTAATGTTGAGGTTCTGATGTTATAAAACAGAAAAACTCAGCAGTCGATTGTGAGGCTTCGTGGCTCAGTGGTAGCGCGCTGAACATGTGAATCTGTCGGTAATTGGTCCTGGGATCAAAACCTCGTAAGAACGCAACTCATTGTTAGCTGTAAGATCTCAGATCTCAAAACCGACGTACCCTAACATAGCGAACTATCACATATTATAAGCTGCAACATTTGAAAATTAATACCGAACCAAAAATTATTTCATTAATCTAAAACCCAGACCCGGAATTTTTCAAAGTCAAAACGCGAACACGCAATCTTTAAACATAACCCTGACTTTGGTCCCCGAACTTATGAAATAAAACAAATTTTTTTAGGAAAAACCGTAAAAATGACACTTTTGTCTCCAATTTATCAAAGCCAAGACCGCCAACTCAACACCGTGTAACAGGCCTGAGTCTGAACTATCAATCCAAGTGAATAACTAACAATTTCCACGGACGGCCATTTTCATGGCTACTCAAAGCTATATATCAGTTTTACTGTGGCACTAGCTACGATTTTACACTTGCCAGCAAGTTATATATTATAAATGATCATGAAATTTGGCGCTCAACATAATATTCTGTATTTAGTTCTATTTTTGCAAGCCATTTGATCCTAAACCCCAGAAATGCTAAAAACGAGCAGCAGCTGACCGTTAGCGCAAAGCAGCTGTAAACACATGATTCATTTCTTGCACCATTTTTGAAATCTACCCACATATTTCTAAGAATATCGGCGAGATAGGCAAAGTTAATACGGTCCAAGCAAGTCTATGACGTTTTATAGAATTCTTTATCGAAAAACCGTTTAGCTCTTCGAACAGACTGGCAGGTATCCTTTTAGGGTTATTACTGCCACGACCACTCTAAAATATTATTTTCGTTAAATGTGGTTTTCATTTTCCAGTTCATGCATATCCGGAACCGTTATGCACCGTTCCCAATAAAAAATTTCATTTTCTCACCCGAAACTCTGTAACATAGGGTTAACACTTGTCAGTTTTCAACATTTTCGTGCGTTAATTCACACTAACGCTGACATTGCGTTAATATAACCTACCATACACACTTTCCACAACCCTACCCTAAATACGTGGTGCAGGGCGTTTTGTAACACGAGTTAGGGTAGGATTAACGCAATTTTTGCGTTAATATAGGGGTAAAAATTATGACAGTTTGAAATTTGCTGTGTTAACACTACCTTTATAGTGTTTTCGGTTTCAAAATACAATCTGTTTATTGCGAACGATGCATAACCGTATCAAACGTGAGAAAATTATGTCAACAAAGTACTGCAATCCTGTGTACTTCGATCTGGAACTTGTTCAAAAGCTTAAATATCCTTCCATAGAAATAGTTTTAGGTTCTTAAGTCATCCTTGGTTCAGCTCGAAATCACGATTTATAGGAAAAAGCATTCTCACTGCAGCCGTCAGGTATCAACAGAATGCAATAAATAGGAGAACTTTTACCGGAGCCATTGGTTGATTTCGCAACAGAGCCCAGAACCAGAGACCAACATTTACCTCGCCTGTTGAATACAACCGTAGAAATACCTCCGGCTTCGACTTCAATAGCAAGTTTCGGGAGGTTCCAGCAATTTCGGTATGAAACTTTTTGTTCATGTATTTCCGATAAAACTTTTGCCCTTTTTAAGGGAGTCGGTATATATCTATGAATCGATTTCGATTAACTGCACAGATGTCCGAAAACAGAAGCTTAAATAATTTGAACGATGCAAATTAATATTGTTAAAATTTGCAAACTCAATATTAATAATTTCTGTTGCCTAATTTCGCATCAGCTCTGGCTCCAGTAACGGCTCGTGCAAAATTTGTTTGTTCGAATCCGGCTTCGGTTTTTAACATTCGTTTGCGCTCTCACAAGTGCGCGACCATGTCGGTTTTAGATGTCACTCCCTTCTTTGAGAATTTGGGCAATGTTATACTCTCAGCCTCGTAAGCCAAAGTTTCAAATAACGACTTTAACAACGCGTTCCCGCAAGCAGAATGTTAAAAAATTTTTGCGTGAAAACCTTGCTAAAAGAAACGCGCTTGATGTAAAAGCTTTCAGTGTAATATAACAAAATACGGCAACGCTGTTGTTCTAATTGGGTTTTTGGAAACTATATGACCGTTTATTATTGTCTGGCATGTGGTCAGATGACGCCATGATGGCTTAGCCATCCTAAAAAATTCTTTATCCTCCTGAAAAACATTTTGAGAACCATTAATTGAATCAATTTTGCTGCGACGTCTTGCGTCAAAACGACTTGCCGTATTAAACGACATTAACTTGTAGCGCGACTCTGGTCTTTAAAATATATTTCGTCTTTTACGTGGAGTTTGTTGATGCCCATTTTTCCTTGAGTGATATAAAATTTCGTGACACAAAAACGTTTAAAGGGTCTGTCGGACATGCTTTTAAAATATCTTCGAGAACCGCAGGTTACTCTGTTAATGCTCCTGTTAAAAACGATCGAAGAACTTTCACAATTTTATTAATATTTAGCAAGTTTTAGCTATTCTTTCAGTTTCAGGATCAGTCACTGAAAATTTATACAGATTCTGCTTAGGGCGATAAACGCGAACAATGCATGAAATATATATTAAATATCGTAAACACCGCGGCTGGTACGGTGAACCTCGTATATATACGGTTGTATTGGAATTTCTATTTGCAAAAACATACAGTAGCAAACAGTACGCGTATAAAACACAAATTGTGATACAAACATCGATTTATAAACGCAATCCTACCCCACTCGCCCCTCCCGCGACCACTTCGCCTAAAAGGTAATACACGACTCTCGACTTTTGTGCGTGGACGTGTGTGGGTGAACTTCAGTATCTGTACAGATATCATTGCAGTTTGTAAAATGGGTAGTCGAAGAATACTTCACGAAATATTGCGTATTAATATTTTGTGAACGATGCGACGTTTTATTTACGCTCTGCGTTCGAACTATAAACGATGAAGAACTTTTATATTTATGCAGTTGGTGACATTGAAATATTGTGGAAAAACGCGAAATTATGTCATGTTTTTAAACGATCAGCGGTTTTATACTGGCGATGCAAAACACCTTTATGCAGACGTTTCAGATGACGCATTGCAGTGTGAGTGTTGCGAGAAATTTGGTTTGGTGGGAAAACGGAATAGCTGGCTTTTACGAACTTGGCCGTTGTCTCGAAGAATTTTATGTGTTCTTGCTGTTTGAGCGGCATTTTTTAGTTGTGCACATAAACCTTTCCAATGTCGCTAAACAATTGACACTTTAATACCGCATTGCACATGACAAAAACAGTTTTGCATTGTGGTGCGTAGCTCCTTTGCCATAATCATTCTCATGACGCAATGCAAGCAAAACAAAACATGCAATGGATGAAGATGTTTTATATCCGTTTTATACGAGTTGAGTTGCTGGTTTTATGCCAATTTTGATTTACCTACTCTAGTTGTTACATTGAGGGAACGGAAAGTGAAAGACGCGACACTACTCAGTTGTAGAAAATTATACCGAAAGCCTAATACTAGCGTTCCTTGGTTTTCAATATCGATTCCAGGGGGTTCTGGGGCTCGAGTCTCCTTCTTTTCAGACCCCAATTTTACGAAAAAATTGCACATCTCAATGGATTCAAAAGCTAAAATGCTACAAAAATTGTTAGGCTTCACGCTCGCTTCGCTTGCATACATTTCTTTCGTTGTTCACTAGTGATGGGCATCGGATATTTTTTCATATCTGGATATCCAGCAATTCTAGCGGATATTTATCCTGATATCCGGATATGTCCAGATATCCGGATATCCGAAATAAAGTTTTCTATTTCGGACACCCGAAATTCGATTTTGCGTTTTTTGGGTTTCCGAACCTCAAATTTTGTTTCTTAGCGTTTATTTTCACCTGTTGTTCCAAGAGCGGTATCCTGAGCCACAAGCTGATAGTTATGACCGTAAAACATACAATTCTAAAAATCAGATTTTTTTCAAAAAACTGTCTAAGAGGGAAAATTGTAAGCAATGAGCCTTACCAAGTATCACGAAAAAATCTGACAAGGGGTGCGCGCCCGCCCTGCCCCTCTGAATCCGTTATTGCCCGCTTTCTCACTGCTACCATAATAGAGTGAGTTTAAATTTTAGATTTTGCTTGGCTTTGGCTTAAGCTTTCTTTTACACTTTTGTTTATTAAGGACCCGCTCAAGTCTTAATATAACGGAACATAGTGCCAGTTTGACAACTCATTACCTCTGCTAGTGACTACAATTCAATTTTAATTTTTTAAGACTTGAATATATACTATCACTTTGTGATCTTTTATATGGATTACTGCGGAACCAAAAATGTATACTCAACAGTTCAAAAATCTATATTTTTCATGTATTACAGTATAAAAGCGACGCACTAACTTGATTTGCGTAAGTATTTTTTGCGTCGGATGACTAGCTTAGCGCACCTAAAATTTACTGTGAATTTTTGACTACATTTGCTGAAAAATAGTAAATTTTGTAAGCGATAAAAAAATTTTAATTTTGTAATAGATAAGGGTGGCGCTATACCTGATTTAATGCCTTCTGGCATTGAGTTGCCTATAGGCAACTCAGCGCTGTGTATATACGTTAAATAATATATATCACACCGTGTTTAACAATTGCATACATAGTACTAAATCACCACAAGACGTGAGAGCCCCCTCGGGCTCGAGCGTCAAGCTCCTATAGCTGAGTGGTGATGGTCTACGCCTCACACTCCAGTCACTGGAGTTCGAATCCTAGCATAAAAGTAGGTCTCAGGGGAAATAGAAAATATTCATGTGAGAAAGGGTTAACCGAAAAATTTTCAGTTTACTATCTTTAATATCACACTGCATTAAAAACTTTTCTGGCAGTAACTACGATTTGAAAATGGTCAAAGTCAAACAGCTCTAAATTTTACAAACAATGCAAGTACAAAGAAAAACCAAATCTAGTCACAAAAAACGTCTAGAAATTAGTTCAATATTCTGACTCAGGTTCCGGCATTTTCAGTGGTGAAACAATATAAATTATTCCAAAAAAATTTTACACAATACCATTTCGGGTATCCGGCGAGTATCCGGATACATATTTCCTTCCGGAAACATATCCGAGTATTTTAAATAACGGATATTCGGATATCCGGTGTCCATCTATACTGTTCACAACGGACGAAAAAATTTGGGGAGAAATTGTTAGCAGTTATTTCTTGGACTTCTATTTTATAATGATTTATAGAATTTCTAACATGGGCGTCAACAACATTAAGGTAGCTGGAAGCGCCTAGATACCGACAGGTGACTCTCAGAACGAAATGTAATTGTTTTGTTTTGAATTTTGATGTGATTTCCAGCAACCTTCGCTGGCTAATCGTATATACTAGTTCGCACCTCAATTCCTTGTTTCGCCGCTGTGAACAATTTCTACCGCGCATCGCAATCTTTGAGCCTGTATGACCAAAACTTAAGGACCAGGTGAGGCATAGCCTCGCCACTGGCCGCCTTATTGTCCATTACCATTAACCATATGTCTATAACTCTTCACAACCCAGAAGCACGGGGGTCACACGTGTAAGGAGTCAGCCACTGTCTGGGCAGCTACACCGCAAAAAATGGTATGTCAAATTGACTCTCTCCGAAATAAGCTTTTCCGGAATACACAAACTGAGTTAAAAATCGACTCCGCCAAAGTCAAATTCAACTCACTGAGTATATACAGTTTTTAAATATGTTCGAACTACAGTTCGTGCAAAATTATGACAAATTCCGGAGTAAAATACCTAAATTGTCGTGCTATGCGCAAACAACCAACATTTAGTTTGCAATCTTTCCCTTGTACCGTTGCACATCATATCAACTACATTGCTGATCGTTTTATTTTATTGCATTCGATGTTTACTAAACCTGGTTAAACTGACCAGAAAATTGCTAAACAATAATTCCCAAAACCCCTCAATATTTACAATATTTTAATTCGTGCGCTACTCAAATCAATTTTGATTCATATCTATTTGGCCTGAGCAGATGCTGCTGGCCATGCCGCTTGAGAAAAAGCTGTTGCTTTCGTTTTAGCTTTGTCACAGTTTTCAGGAAGGATTTTCCGAAATTTCGCAGAAAATTATCGTAAAATCAAACAACTTAAACAACATATTGCAGATATTGGCTAAAATTAACTACCTAACTAACCATTATTTGTATTACACGGATGTACCCTGACTTGTAACAGTCAAAGATTTTCAACATCATAATTGCGTTTTTCGGTCGTTCAACTACTAAATCCTCCGCCTTTCTGAAAATCCTGAATCCGTGCCTGGTTTTTGATTGGAGTGTGCATTCAGGAGAGTGTTTTTTCTGGACCGAAACACTTCAATTTCACATTGATTTCAGTTTTACAGTGCTGTAAATTTCCGAGTTCATTCAACGTAGATAAAGTATATAAATTTAAATTCAGAAAGGTTTCGATTGCTTGAATTCGAGTGCGTCAACGCAGTCAGTGCCTTGGTACGATGCCACCGTCACTTTGTTTAAAAGTTCGATTCAGTTTAAAATACGTAGAATATTTCCGTACATATATTATCAATTTTCACCAAAATCATATGTTTATCATATTCGTTGTAGTGCGTTCATGTTAAACAGTGTATACAGACCAGACCGTTAAATTTCAACCCAAAACTGCCAAAAGCATGCAGATATATACCTATATTTTTGTAATCTCTGTTCTGTACCTGTACGTACCTGTAACGAATCACAGTATGAAATTGCAGAAAAAACAACGCTATTATGCATATATCATCTGCGTACTACTACTACTACTACTACTACCGCCACTACCAACACCACGCAGTTCACGGGCAGCAATGAAGTTTTAAATTTGAAAAAGTTTGTATAGTTTCAATTTGATCTAAACATTTATTCGCTCAACTAAGCGTTGGAAAAAACTTTTGTCCTGCGTGACTGAAAATTTTGTGCTTTGTTTGATTTTGGAAGCTCAGCAGTCGATACTATTACAATAAAATCAGTGGCACAACTGGTATGTTCTGTCAGAAAGTTCAGACAAAAGTTGTATCTCTTGAAATACATATTGAAATTTTTAGTAAAGTCGCTTTATGCCGAACGATGGCTACTCTTGCATTTGCAAACCCATAAACCCTGCAGAAAAATGCTTCTCTGAAAAATGGTAGGATTTATCTTAACATTTTTCACCCTTGTGCGGTACATATTGTTTACTTGTAAGTTATGAGCAATAATTAAGACTAACTGTGAATATGGAGCATCTACGGTTCGTATTAGTTAATCCCTACGGAACCAATAATTGTACAGTTGCCAACCGTACTCCAAGAGTGTCTGCAAGGGTTAAATCCAATTCGCTGTTGTTCTGTGCGAACAGTGTAAACTGATCTATTTATACGCGGTGTTATTCTTTTCAGAGTGAACTTTTATCATATTAAAACGTTCAAACTTTTTGAACTGCAGGCTATAGATTTGTTTCTTATTCAAATTTTCAGTGGAAAATTCATACATTGCACCGGATGCAGGTTTTAGTGGGTTGATTTTGTTAAAAAACATACTACTGTTTGCATGAGGTATAGTTAACGAAAATTAGCCGTTTATAATTGATTTGTGACGTATTTGGCTTATAGTTACTGCAAATTTTGAATTATTTTGCACAAGTTGCAACCGTAATTAATTAGGAGGTGTTTTTTCTGTGTCAAAAGTGTATGTTTTTATTGCAAGTGGATGATTTTTAGGTTCTAAGATGATAAGGTTCATTTTTACAACTTATTTACTAAATTGCACTGAACTATGCTAATAGCGAAAACAAACGCTATCAACGAAAAATGTGGTTTCGCTTTGTTTATCTAATTTATGACAGTATTTTAGCGTTTAAACCAAGTTGTTCTAGTAAAAGAAGCTTTACCTACTGATATAACGTGGCTTGTTTACAAAGACGGATCCAAAAATTTGTAACGGGGGAGCGGGCTGGCCGGATGGCTAAATGTTATGAAACGTAAAAATTGTAAGGCGGGAACCTCATCATTTAATAACTAAACAAAATAATTGTCAAGGTGAAAATTTTAGGGTTTTATCACGGAAAATTTTCTGAAGGTAAAAATAGTATTTTTAAAAAAAATTTCTGAACGAGAAAATTGAAAGGAAGGGCTTATCATTCTGTCACAAAAAATTCTGACGGGGAAGGGGCGTACGCCTTCCCACCCCCTCCTCTGGATCCGCTAGTGCTTAGTTAAGCATCAAATTGTTTTATTAACCATAGAAAATTTCGCCAATATTCTGTAGTCTTGTGCATTTAGAAATTGCACATGTGTCTAATGGTTGTGCCATACTTTTGTTGACGTCCGACGCCGTCCGTGAGGCGACCGGCACGGTCCATCAACCGACCGGCGCTGTCCGTCACCCGTGCGGCGCTGTCCGTCACCGTCCGTCAACCGTACGGCGCGGCGCAGTCCGTCGCCATGCGGTATCGTGCAAAAATAACTCACGTACGATACCGTGTAGTGACGGACGGTGACGGACGGCGTCGTACGGGTGACCGACGGTGACGGACGGCACCACATGACAAGCATAGCGCAACCCTAAAGCCGTTAGTTTTGTAGCTTCTAAAAACACTACAGTGCGCATGAACCGTTTGTAATATACGGGCATGGGGCTAAACTCCAAAAAATGTTTAAATATAAATGTTTAAAATGGTATTGGCAAACCGCTAAATATATATAGCTATGTCCCTCACATAGCAATGGAAGGAGTTTAATTTCTTGAAAATTAGTTTGCTAATTTTTGAAAATTAAAATTTCAACATTTTCTAAAGCTTAAACATCGGGCGAACGTATATATACGATTGCATACGCTTTACAAGCCAAATTGGATACCTTACAAGTATGTGTAGGTCTAAATGGTCAACCACTGACTTCAGAAAAGATATATGTCTAACCTATGCTTCACAATTCCGGTTTGATATTTAATCGTTAGATGGGTATTTACTGACCGATATTCAGTCTAAACAGTTCTACATAACATCCTTGCGTGGTACACTTTGAATCAGACGCCCGAAACTATAGATAAATATCTATTTTTTGGTTTCCATGTGTATTAATAATTAAAATGACATTTTGCAGCAACACTTTTTCGCACACCAATTAAACAGAGTAGTTAATATTTTGTCGTGGGTGCGTTTTATAAGCTCTTTCGTCACAAAACGCGTGGCTCACACCGAAGTAAAACGTTACGTATAAACATGTGTAACCAAATCCGGTTTTGAAGTTATATTTATACAACACAAAACTATCTATAACATCGATCGTTAATACGCGTAGTCGAAAGAAATGTCTAGATAGAAATGCTTAACAATAACAATAACAAAAGACTTTACAAAATATTAACAAACAGGGGCAGCAAGTTTTTTGCTCTCACTGGTTTCCCTGTTGTTAATGAAAGCGTCAAATCTGAAAAAACATTAAAAGTTATTTTTCATGGAGAACCGCGTGGGCAAGTCAGAAGCGTACTTAGGGCAACTGACATTTCATTCATAAATTTTAAGCACTAAACTTTACCAATTTTTTCCATTTCATTTATTAAGCACTCAATTTTGCCAATTTTTTCACATTTTGGGTCGAAGTACACAAATCCCGTTGCACTCTGGTCCTAAAATTATTTTAAGCTGCTCTTCTACAAATGTTTACTGTCTGAAACACCACCGGTACAACTCTAAAACTTTAAATTCGTCCGTCTACTGGTGTACTACGTTTATAGTTCGAAAACAAGAAGTATTTGCAAAACATTGAAAAAAATTTCAATCAATTTTACGTTTGTTATTTTTGAACAAAACAAGTATTCAAAATTAACGTGTTTTTAGTACAGTTTTGTTGTTGAGTTTTATAGAGCGTTTTCACTTCCTCTAACACGGTTACGTAACTCTTTAAATTGAAAACAAAAATTCAAGGTTAAAATGACAGATGGTAGCCATTTAGTCTGTCAACTGTCACATCGCTGCGAAGAATCACGTGTGGACATGGTTGTATTTTACTTGTCTATATTAACGCCAACAACAGTGCCGTAACAGTTGCACTTTAACAGCATATTCCTAAGCCTACGCCTCAGTAAATAATTAGCTTTAAACCTATTAAAGCGTACTCTATTGCAGTCGCGAGCAAAAACGATGCGCCACTGATCTGTACATGGGCCAAAGTCAGAACCCGCGATTCAGCAAAAATTAATAAATTTCAAAATGTTTTAACTGAATATTGCCCATGAATTATCGTGCTTGCCTCAAGATATTCGAAACTTGGATAAAAATGGGGGCGTACACATTATTCAAAGCACAAAGTAAAGGAAAAAGTCGTACATCCAAAAAAGAAATATCTGTTAATTTATTATTTTAAGACAATTCTGGTCGGTGTTTACCAATGACGTAACAGGAATTTCAGTTCAAGAGGGTACTTAGGTGTATGTGCTAAAAGTAGTACGTATCTGTATTAACTGTACTGCCGCTGAGTGTAAACATCGTTATCTTATAGTGCTTCATTTATTTTCGATGCCAAGTTGTGTTTTAATTACGCAATCAAGCATTTTCCACATTTTTCCGCTTCTGGGAACAGTTTGTCAAGTCTTATCGGTAATTTTTTTTAATTCAACTTTATTAAAATGTTCACGAAATAATAGCTGATCTAGCTTGACTATAGATAACGGTTAAATCAACAAGTATAATCGTTCAATAGGCGTTTTCGAATTTACTTGGCGTAACCTTTAAAATTAAAGTTGACGGTGTGTTATGTAAATGCTTTAAGGTGTAATAAAAGTTAGCTTTTTGTCTTTATATACAGGTGAAACTACATGATTCGTTGTTTACGTCAAGGTCACTGCCCTTTAGTATGACGTAGTCTCGAATTAAAATTCTGGGTCTGTTCAGTTATCCGCCCCCAGCCGGCGTTTGCCCAAAAATGGATGGTTTTTTCAAATTTTTTGCATATTTAGGCTTTTCACGGCCTTTCCTGGTCATTCCATGCCCTAATTGGAATTTTAGCAAGACTCGATTCTTGGGACCAACAAAATTTTGTCAAAAAGTTAAATAAATTACACGATTGAACGTTCCACAATCAAACGTCTGGCTAACATATTCAGGTCAAATAACTGATTTGACACTGTGTTGTGTCCAAAGCGGGGACGTTAAAAATCGAATTTTTCAAAAATTTAGATTTGGGTATGGAATGGTCAGGGGAGGCTGTGAGAAACCCAAATATGCAAAAAATTTAAAAATTTTAAAATCCCACCCACTTTTTGGCAAAGGCCGACTTAAGGCGGATAACCGAAAAGACTCACAATTTAACCATGTAATTGTTGCGTGGTTTTCCGTTATTCTGCTCTTGGCTCTATCTTAATCTTACACCTGAACCAAGTTCAAAGCATGACCGATTAAGATCTACACTGCAAGGAATTGTGAGTCAAATTGACTCACTCCGAAATAGGCTCTACGGGGCTACTATAATAGTTTTAAAATACCAAAGCTTTAAGTGAAATGTGTAAGCGTAAAGACACTGCAAGGACCAGATATATTGCGCCGTATTTTGAAGGGAAACAAGCTTGTTGACTTTATAATTACGTAATGTAGTGCTGTTATTAACCATATTTTGTGTGAGTTATTTTTGCTTAATTTATAAACACAGTTGGTGTTGGACTCAAATATGTCAGAATTTACAATTTTTCCATATTGTTTCATGAGCTTAATAACTATCCTGTATCGGTTAAACAATAGTTTATCCGAATGTTTATCAAATCAACCCTAGTTTATTACCGGTTTCGATTTAACAAACCGAATCAGTTTTACTACCTATCTACAATTCAATTAAAGCTCTAAACGCCATAAAATAGAGTCGGACGGGTCGGATACGGAATCTGTGAAAATAACAGTACTAAAAGCCGATATAGTAAAAAAGTGGAACAACACAAATTCCATTTCAAAATTGCTAATCTTTAACTTTAAAATCTTAAGATGTGCTTAGTAAAACGAAACGCCCCTTTATTCTGGGTTTGGCGCAGGTTAATTCTTACTCGGGTGACTTCCACGAAAAATATTATTTACAATTTTGCTTTGTATTTTATACTGCAGTGACCCGATTAAGAGGGGCGGGTAATAAGAGAGGGTCCCCATTTTGAGTCCAAATCAATTGGCGTTCGTATCTCTAATAAGAGTCCGCAAACTGATAGAGTCCCTAAAGCGTACTTAAGTTTTGAAAGTCTTGCCTTATCGCTCAAGTTTTGGATGCAAGGCAAATAAACGTTTAATTCAACGGATAGTTGCAATATCAGTAACAAGCGAGGCGAAGGGCAGGTTAAAATAAATATCAGTCCGTAACGAATGAATAACAGGGAAATATCCTCTCTAGAGGCCAAATAAATTTGAGCCCCCACCTTTAATTCGGGTCACTAAGGGCTAATAGGACCTATGGAACTTGTGGAAAACAGGTGAGCAAACAGTTACGCGTTATGTGTTTAGCAAAAAGGTTTCGCAATCGTTGAACTTGTGCTGGCCTGAAGAATATAAATGTAATATGTATATATATGTATGTATACATACTTATCTAGGCTTTATGCTAATAGCGAATTTGATCAGTATTTGGGTTCAGTGGCGGATCCAAATATGAAAAAGCTACTAAAAGCCGAACGCAAATTTAGCTGTAAATCAAAAACTAATTTTAGTTTTCATTCCTGTTGAGGGGTGTTTTGCTTTGTAATTGTTAAAATAAAATCTAATCTCAATCGTAGAGAACGGGCGAGCAAACAGTTGTGCATTTTGTGTTTAGGGCGAAAGCTGTTTCATAGTAATCTGCGAACCGGTGACGGCATTATGAAGATATGGGTCTTATGCTAACGGCAGCCACTTCAGCCAGTGTTTGATGGTAAATTAAATTACGTGGGACCCGCTCTTTATAGCCTGAATTCATTTACATCAGTAGAGGTATTCTTTCACTGCTGAATTATCACGGGCGCAATTCGACTTTAAGAACCACACTATTTTAGCCGTTTTGCGGTGCGTACCTCTACCAATGCCAATGCTTTGAAACACTATTAATATTATATAACAGCGTTAAAATTTAAGCATGCAATAGCAATTATATTTTAGAAGTGATATAATTTAAAACGTGATCGTAATTATAAATAAACAGACTAAACAATTTTACCAAAACCATGTCTAAAGGACTGCTAACAAATGGAGTTTTGCCATCGTCACTGCCTGTTCATTTGCCACCTGATTCGCTAAACTTAAACCAGTCAGCGTACACGCCACCGTTGACTCAATCTTATTGCGCGGTCATCAATCGTCAACAATGTTTCCTATGTGATCTGCCCAAAATGCCATGGGCCATAGTGAATGAATTCGGCGGGGGTGTCCCGGTTTGTCGCGGTTGTATTAATTTCGAAGGTGTTGAACGTATCGATGGGGTACTTGAAACAGTTCGAGAAATGAAGCGTCGTTATAACATTCCACCGGCGAACGGTAACAACGCCAGTATAGCGCCCGGATCAGCGCTGACTGAAGTCAACGTAGCAACGCATGATGGTCCAGTGTTACTGGGGAAGGCTCACAACGCGAAAGCAAACGGACTTAAATCAGGAAAACCGGGTTCCGATGCGACAAATCATTACAAATCGTCGTCTGAACATCGTAAACCATCACCATCGACGAAGGGTAATACAACCACTGGAGGGGCATCGCAAAACATTTCGCGAAACCAACAAGCACATGGCAGCAGCTCAAAATTAACCGCGTTCGACACTAAATCACGGCGCGCAGTCTCACCACACTACGCAACTGCGTGCACTCAAAATCAGTACAATTACGCGTCAAATGGTGTAGCTATGTCAGCGTTTGATTCATTTCGTGGTAGGCAACAGCAAGCTGCTGCGGTAGATTCAGGCTCTATAAGTTCTTCTCAGTTTGCTTTGAATGGTTACGAAACGCAAACACCACTGTTAAATCTATCATCGCATGTTAACGGGCAACACGCGAAGTTTACTGGTCTGAAAGAGGCACATTTGCCCAGTTCAGCTTGTTCAATAGATGGTGGTATACCTGCTAATACAACGTGTTCAATAAATAATACTCAATGCAACGGCTTAGTAGACACAAAACACATGGCGACCAGCAACAACACTTTCTGTAGCAACAACACTTTCTGTAGCAACAACGACAACAACGCAAGCTTATCGGCTACTAAACGAGATTTGTTTAATTCGTTTTCGGCGCAAAGTTTGGCCCAACAACGTGGAGCAGTTTCTGTTCCTAACGGCAGTATTTCAACTGCAGCAGCTTTGGCAGCGGTCAAAGATTTACTCGTTAATAACAACAACAACAACAACAACGCTCAACAGTCGTTATCACAACAGCAAGCAACAAGCAACGCTGCAATAATTAACTCACTATATGCTGTGCAACAAGCGGCGGTAGCTGCCGCAGCCGCCACAAATCTCGAATCGATTCATTCCATTGACGGTGTTGCTCAAAAATCTACGTCCGGCGTTTATCAAACAATTCCAGATCCAACAACTGTTTCGCAAATTTTAGGAAATATTGCAGCGAACATACCGATCGGATACTATGGTGCGGTCAATCCAGAACACAACGATGCCATAGGGGCGGTGGAACCGATAGTGAACGGCGAATTAGCTCAATTGGCTGGAGGTAAATGTTTTTGGTACTATTGTTAAACATGTGCGACTTCATTGGCTAGTGTTTACAAGGTTATATTCACCGTTTATATACCCAATCGGTTTAAGATGTTGAATGAAATGTGTCGTTTTCTATTTTTAAACTATTGCGGGATTTTGCTATTGAATTGAGCACAAAATTAAAAGAAATTTCCGCTTTAACAAAAATAGAAAAGAAGGTGACACATTTTGTACTTGAACAGGGAGACGGATACTTGAATAGGTACACCCCGAAGCTGTTTATCTCAGGTAAAACGCAAACTTACTGTACTGGCCTGAATAAGAGGGAGAAGAGACTGATATTTATTTGGCCTTTCCAGAGAGGACCCCCTGTTATTCGGTTACGGACTGTTATTTATTTTCAACCCGCCCTCCACCACCCTTCATTACTGATATATATCCGGTATTGCAAATCCGTTTAAACGTTTTTTCCTTGCATCAAAAGCTTGAGCGATAATGCTAGGTTATACTTCGGAATGTTACTTTCAAAACTTAAGTATGCTTTAAAGGATCGAACTGAAGTTTATTTGGTCCTGGAAATGAGGGATAATTGTCATTTATGGACTCTAATCAGGGTTTAAGGACTCTATCCGCTTGCGGACACTTATTACTTAGGGATACGGACTCGTATATTTATTGAGACTAGGCCCGTAGCCAGCTCCCATACTATGGGGGGCTAAAAATTTTTTAGGAGGGGCATTCAAGGGTTTTTCGTGACTTGCAAGCAGGGTTGAAATTTTCTTAGGGAGGACAAAATTTTCCAGTGGGGGGCTGATCCCCCCAGCACCCCCCTTTGCCTACGGGCCCGATTGATATTCAAAACGAGTACCCCCTGTTTTTACTCCCTCTTATTCGCGTCACTACAGTATTGGTTGTGAATGTTTACATCGTGAACCGCTCATATTGTATGATGGCTGCAAATATTATGCTGTTTCCGTAACTTGTGAATGTCTTTTAAGTAGTTTTTGTAAATATACAGTTCAGTTCTAAGTGCATTTTATCTAAAAAATTGCATGTTTATTGCATGAACAAGCTTGAAATTGCTAGATAATTGTTGCATGCATGCTGATAAGCTATTTTTATAGGAGGAAAGAAAATGACAAGCAACGAAAAGCGCAAATTGGTAACAGCGTCAGGCTCAGATCGAGAAACAAAGTATTCAAAAACTTCACGTGAAGATGCGCGGCGTAGTTTTGACGATTCTGCACTGAAATCAGTTCCCTGTGTTTCGATGAAGCGAAAACGACTTGATACAATCGCAAGCGGGGAACAAGCATCTGCTGGTACGTGAGTTGTGCGGTAGTTAATAATCAACACAGTGGGGGATCCAGTTTATTGTTGCTTGTATATACCGAAAAGACAAATGCAGTACACTGCAAAAAATGGGGAGTCAAATTGACTCTCTGGGAAATAGGCTTTTCCTGACTACACAAACTGAGTCAAATTTGACTCCGCCAGAGTCAAATTCTATTCACTGAATCGCGCAGTGAGTCGAATTTGACTCTGGCGGAGTCGAATTTGACTCAGTTTGTGTAGTAAGGAAAAACGCATTTCCCAGAGAGTCAATTTGACTCCTCATTTTTTACAGTGTATATATGCTTCGTCAATAGAAAGAAAGCTGCTGTATCGACAGTTAAGTATTTAGTTTACTGAGGTGTTTTTGGGTTTATATATTACTAATTTCTTAAACAATATTTGGAAAAACTTGTTGATTAAAATTGGTTGGTGGATAAATTGTTAAACCTCAAGACTAATAGGCGAGGCGCAATTACTATTAATAGCAGCTATTCCCGTTTTGAGGATTGTAAAAACCAGGTGCGAAAGCTAAAAACTTCCATGACAGGTTCAGTCCGGGTTATTTGCCATCAATTTTAACATCCTCTATTTCTAGAAAATACTGAAAATGTCAAGTTAAAAACAACGCTGAGGAAATTGTATACAATACATATCTTGTTTCAACCTATGGTAAGCCCTGTATCAAACTTTCACCCACTTGCTAGAATCCAAAGGTGGCCATTCAAGCCACGTTCCGCACAGAATAAATATTCTTAACGTTTGGTAAAAAGCTTGCGTTTGGCTTCTTGCTCGCTTTGCTGACGAGCTTTTTTCACTAACATCTTTTTTGGCAGGCTTAGGTATAATGTCATTCTTACGCTTAGGCTTAGGTTTATGCCTATGATACTCTAACTGCTTTGTATTTTACACATTGGCCAAAGCAGGTATTACACTCATTTGTGATTTGCACAATATTGTTGATTTTGGATCAGAGAAGTGTAATATATAAGTTTTCGGAAATATATACTGATGCAGTTCTAATGCTGTCAGGTACTATTTTTCGTCAGTCAACAGTTGAAGTGTTATAAAAAAATTGTCATTAAAACCGTAAATATTTGCTTGCGGAAACAAAAGTTTTTAAGTGCAAAAGTTTACTATGTTACGCTTGCGGCTGGTAACAGAGTTTATTGTACCTGGTACGGAGGATGCATGCGCTAGGTACGACATAAAAGTTCACGAATATAATTTCAAAGAATTAAAATGAGTAAATCTATTGAATGGAAATGATATTGTATACAAACGAATTTGCAGGAAATATTTAAAACACGGCCATTATTAAGGTAACGCGATTGGATATAGGGCTATAACACTGATGTTATTGCCCAAAGGTTAGTTATTCGGACGACTCAAATTTACTCAAATGGGTCTTTTCGGTTATTCCCTTAGCCACCGTTGGATCATTTGCCCATAAATGGTTCAATTTTGAAAATTTGTACATGTTACAGCTTCCCATGCCGTCCGCTGATCATTTTATACCCAAAGTTGAATTTTTGAAAAATTTGATTTTAAAGCACCACGGTCTCCCTTCGAGCCCAACATAATTTCTGCCTAAAGGTTAGACAAATTATAAACTGTTCGATGCAGCATACGAAATTGAGTGGAATAGTACCTATTAAATTGACGATTGGCTATCGAGTTATGGTCAAGCAAAAAATTTGGCGCGGTGCCAGCGATTTGAGATGGCACCAAAAACACCGATAGCGCAGCGTTAAAAACTTGCTTAACTCTTGTAAAATTGAAGTTTTCAGAATAGCAGCCAGCAGCCCAACAAAAAATATATTTGTTTCGGTTCACATAGTTCATTTCTTTTTATTGGTTAACGTTAAACGCAGTATTAATAATCGCATAATTTGCGTACTTTGTCCAACCAACAAGCAACGCGCAACATATGTTTGTATTTTTAGAACTATTCCTATGTTTTAGGTATTTGTCACCAAAGATCGCCAGATAATCGTAACGCTACAGGCCGCAACGCAATAAGCGTGTCGCCTTCATCGACATACTCGCCAGAATCGATTCAAAGCACTGTACAACAGCAGCTGCTGCCACATCATCAACAACAACCCCACCTCCACCAACCACTCCCAGATAACCTGACTACAAGCTCAAGCGGTAGCACTAAATCCATGACCAAAACAGCACAAGCTCAATTCGACTATTCCAAGCCATCAGGGAAAATGTCTCATACAAATCGTAACGGGCACTACTCAAACAATTCTGCGAATGTAACTACAACAACAACATCACCACCAACAACAACGACAACCAACAGGAGCGGCATGACTTCAAATGGACAATATTCGATGTATGTAGTCATTAAATGCTCGTTATGCCACGAACGTCTTGAAGATACACATTTTGTACAGTGTCCATCAGTTGCGGCTCACAAATTTTGTTTCACATGCTCAAAGGCGTCTATAAAACAACAACAAGCCGCTGCACCTGTAGCAGCGGAAGCTGACTCGTCACGTGCTGCTGATTCTTCTCAAGCAAAGGATAACGGAATTTACTGCCCGTCGGGTCAACGATGCCCCTTGGTTGGTTCACCGCATACCCCGTGGGCGTTTGTGAAAAAAGAAATTGACACTATATTGGAAACGCCGTCGCCAGCAATTTCGCTCATTGATTCAAGAGAAGTAAATGATTCCGATAAACAGCATCGAACGTCAAAACCAAACGAAACAATAAAAACACCGCCCGATCATATTCAAATTGTAGTCGATTCGCCTTCGAATGATGTTTCAGTACCAGAAGAAACACAAACAGATTTGGGCGATAAGCAACATACGTCTGACAACTCAAAAGAAGCACAAGAGCAACCGAACCTTGGTATGCCACCAACGGCAATTTCAATCGACTGTGATCAGAATAAATCAGCCAAAAATGGAACCGCAACAGATTCGAAATGACATTTTCTGACAACAGGGCAGTGACATCGTCAAATATACCGGAATTGAAAATTCAAACAGAAAAATTGCCCGCAAGCGTAAGCCTAACTTTAAGTGTAGGCCTAGGTCTGAGCCTAATACTACGCCTAAGGTATATGTTAGGAATTGAACATTTAGAAAACTGAAAAAAGGAAGTATAGGTACAAAGGTACAAGAACCAGCAATGCTTTCTTTTAATACGATAACGATATTTTATAGCTGGTTTTTAACAAACATTTATTAACGAAAATAGTGTGATGTTTCATTGAGTTTTTCCGTTTGCTATAAACTGAATCAATCAGCTTAAGATCATTTTTAAATGTGTTCGCTTTAAAGCGACCCAACTTTATAAAGCTCAGTTAAAATTTTGTGGGTTCATGTTGTCTGCCCCTTGGGGAGCTAGAAGTGCGGTGAACGCACACTATACAATGGTTAGGATTAGGTTAATTGGCGTACATTTAGGGTTTTACACTTAGGTTTGGTGTGTCAAAACGTTTGAGAATTTGCGCTGTAAACGTTGCTAAAATATCCGCTTATGCTGCGTCGCGATCTAATTACGCCACATTTTCTTACCTGTGGTGTTCAATTTATATTCATTGTTGTAATATATTACTTAAAATATAAAATCCAAACTTTTCGACAAATTGAACACAAGCGGCAATTGTTTTTCTTTACATGGTCAGCTGTAAAGCTACATAATTTGTGAATTTTAAGTTCTCTTTGAAAAGTCATTTTGATTTAACTATTCCAAGCAAAAAATTAATTTAACGCTTTAGCGTAACAGCCCGTAACCGATTTAACAGCTCTCTAAAAATTCTACTTAATATTAAGTAAAACTTTTGCCAGATTAAGCACACGTTTTACTTACTATGGTGCTTGGAAAAGTTTTACTGAATACCAAGTAAAACGGGGTCAGCGGAGTTTTACTTAAAAATTAAGTAATTTTTTCTACAATTTTAAGTAAAACACAACTTAATTTTATTTACTAATTTAAGTATTATTTTACTTAAAATTATAACTCAGAACACCACCAGTCAGGGCGCCAACTGAAGGTTGGGGGTCCTTCCGCCGACACTGGTGCCAAGAAATAGAAATCTTGCAATATATACTCAGATATATAAATGATAGCGTAATTCTAGTAATCTTTTAAAATGATATATGCGGCTGCTTGCAGATTTAGTAATGAAATTCAAAAAATACAATGTACCGCAATATAGGCTTCGCCGAGGTCAATTTATTTCGGTGTCGTACAAGTTTCGCAGTCTCAGAAAGATGTTAAACGCTGGGGTGTTTAGTGACTTTCTGTATAATAAACCCCCAGCCAATAACATCAAACCAAGGTGCAGAATGAAGTATATATATTCCAACAAGAACTTGTAATGAACAAAACCTGTCAGCAGAAATTAGAGCCACACCTACTGATATCTCAGTTTGTTTAAAACATCTAATACTAGCACTCAATGTTTTGCTCCAGCTAAGTTTTCAGATAAAATTACTGCATCAGTACCGTATGCTCCTGCCCAATCGGATGTGAAAAACCCGAGACAGAGGTCAACAAATTTTGGCTGAACCGGAGGTTCAGTAAAATTAGGTAATAACAATAAGACTGATTCTGCCAATTTCTAGTAACATTTGCAAATAGTTGTATAAAATTTGTGTTTGTGTGTCATGTTTGAAGAATATCTACTACTAATCATTTCAAAATTGCCCTGCTTTACAAATAAATTCGCTGCCACGGACAGAATTTTTTATAACCGCAGGTCGATTTTATATCGGTGCCGGACCTATTAATAAGCATTAAGTACTCTGCTTCACACCTGAGCCTAAGACAGAGAATAAGCCTAAGCTTAAATGTAAACGTAAACTTAAAACTTTAGCCTGAGCTAAGTATGTGATAATGTATTCATACGAACACTGCGGGGGACTATTTTCTTGCATTAAGTTAACACTAGTGTAAGGGTAAGTTGCAGGTACCTGTGCGGCTAGCGGTTATCTCAGATTGATGAGAGTAGTTTGCAATGTTTCGCGTTTACATTTTTAACTTTATGATTTATGTAAAAGCACTTTGGATGAGGGGTCAGGGGTGTTCATTGGAGCTGAGAGATCCGGATTTGTCTTCGTTTTTCCTGTTTGCATGCTAAAATCTCAAGTGAAATATTAAGCAGAAGTATTTAGCGTAACATTATTTACGAAACAGAATAAAAAACACGTAAAAACAAACGCACGTAAAAACAAATTATTTTCGCGCCAAAAATTTGAATTAAAACGGTAAAAAATACATTAAGCAATCTAACGCCAGCACAAGCATATATGAAACAAGAAACGCTGCGTATAAAATTAAGTAAAAGATGCTTAAAAGTGTTTTAAGTAAAACTATACTGGATGAGCATATTTAAATAAAGATTTGCTAACTATTAAGTAAACTATCTGTAAATTACTTAGTGGTAAAACTTTACTAAACAGTTTTAAGTAAAAGGTTTTTACAGAGAGGAAGGTGCCCTCTAGAGGGGTCAAAAAACATTAGCCTACCCCCTCTTATGCGGGTCACCACAACGACCTATTTATAATTAAGGTGCTTGCTATAGGTGCTACATTGCATTTAGAACACGCGTAAAATTTTATGATTGAAATATTGCTTTACATTTTTCACCAAAATATCTGCTTCTAAAGTTTGACCTTAAATTGACTCTTACTCTAAAGGGTGGGCTGCAGAAACATAAATTATGTTGAATTCTAATGTAAAAGTCGAAATTTTACTTTAGTTTTGTAGTCTTTAAGGCTCAGGCAACAGGCATTTTAATTATTCTAAATAATCAATATACTTATTTAGCTGCTGAAGTCTGTGCCAATTCTGATCTACTTGTAATAACTTTAAAATGGGACAATTGGCACCACTAGGGGCTGCGAAGTTATTGTTTTTTTTTTTTTTTTTTGATTTTTATTATTTTTTTTGTTTTTTTTTGGGGTGCCGGTGGTTGGTTTTTTGTATATTTTTTATTTGTTTTTTTTTTAATTTTTTTCTTTTGTTTTCGTTAGGTGTGTTTTTTTTTATGTTTGGTGTGGGCGGTTCGTATTTTTTTTGATTTTAGGCTTATTTTTGTAGCTTTGCTGTGTAAGAAATTGCCGCTTGTGTTCAATTAAATTTTGACGCGTACAGCGAAGTCGTTTGACTTTAGTCCGAAATCTACTTTGGTCAGATGTTGCATTCAAGTTTAAGTCATGTCTGTGCATCCCAGTCAAAATTAAGCTAATAAGCAATATATTTCCGATACAGGTGATAAAATTCCGCCACAGGCTGTATTAAAGCAATTGAATTAAAACTTAAATCATTTCGCATTCGCATTAAAGCCGCTTTTACCATAGGTACAAAGGGAACCAAAAGTAACTTAGGGCTTCCAAGTGCGTGAAACTGTGCTTAGGTGCTCCCCAAAGTGAATATGATAAGCCCAGAAATACAAAATATGGATTTTTCCAGATGCACATGATTGGCTGCGGGTTGCAGAAACATGACTTTAAAGTTACATTTTGCCTAGATTCGACTTAAATCAGAGGTTTCCATAGGTAGTTTTGGTATAATTTCGACGGAAGATTGCCGAGCTTTCCTAGAAAAACCAAGCGTAAAAACAAAAGGCTTTACAACATCTTACAGTTTACAGATATTTGCTAAAATATTAGTAAACTAAACATCACTTTAACTACCTGATTTACACTGTGCAATGTGAATAACAATTATACAACGCATATACACTGCAAAAAATGGTGAGTCAAATGGACTCTTCCGAAATAGGCTCTACGGGACTACACAAATTGAGTCAAAATTCGACTCCGCCAGAGTCAAATTCGAATCACTGAGTCGCACGGTTAGACTCTGGCGGAGTCAAATTTGACTCAGTTTGTGTAGTCCCGTAGAGCCTATTTCGGAGAGAGTCAATTTGACTCACCGTTTTTTGCAGTGTAGGCAGTACAAATGTTCCAAGAGACGTGACAGCCCCCTCCGGCTAGAATCTCAAGATGCTATAGCAGAGCGGTGATGGTAAACATCTTCCAAACCAGTCTTGAGTTGGTAATTATAGCCTAAATGTAGCAAGCTGCCCATTTTCTGAATTCGGCTTTAGGTCCATGATCGACTTAAGCCCTATTTACACGTGCAAGTTTTTGTGCGAAAACTTGCTGCTGCAACATGCGCTTAAACGTTTTGTTCAAAATAATTAATTAAAAAGCATAGCTCGGAATTGAATTCACATGTGTGAATAACCATGCAAGTTCACTGAATTTATTGCAACGCTTTCTCATTTGCTGATGAAAAAACGCAAGTTCAGCGTGCAATTTGCAGCTGCAAGATCGTGCAGCAAAAACTTGCACTTAGTTTTTGTTTATAAATCTTAGAACACAATGATGAATAGACATAAGATTTAACCTGACACATAGAGTTTTAGCTATTTTACCATTTAAATAACAGACCTTACTAAATCCAGTTGCATTTAGCTACGATTTTACGTCCTTTGACTTAAAGCCTGTGGGTATATGTGCACGGTAAAGTGTAGGTATAAAAGCAAAAAGATTGCCATACATGTGCACATATACCGGAAGCGGAATATACAGTTGTTGAAATGACCACATTGTTTAGTGGTAGCATGCTTGACCAGAGGGTCGAGATTCAATTTCCGGCCTGGTCCTTTTAACTTCGAGAAAAGCTTCGAACAAAAACGGAGTTCATAACTATAAGTGCACTGTTCAGTGCACGGGCCAGTGCAAAACAAAGGATTGCCGTTCATGTGCACATATACCAGAATATGAAGCTATTGTAATGACCACTTGGCATAGTGGTAGCATGCATGAGTCGAGTGCAAGAGGGCGGAGGTTCTTTTCCCGGCGTGGCCTTTAACTTTGCGCAAAACTTTGAACAGGGGTCGTGCAGACCGTGTTGTTCTGACAAACCCAAAGGTCGGCTTTAAGTCATGATTCTGTAACCCAGTAAATATCCTCTTGAGCGGTAGCTATTGAAAGTACACACTTTTAACATTTTTATTAGAACGTGTGAACTTTACCTTATATTTTGTTCTGAGTACAATAATCGTCTCTTTGGACGATTAATTCTTTTGTGTGATAGATCGGGTATATACGTAGCTAGTGTTAATCCATAATTTCTTTGTGCATAATTTTTGTCCGAAAGTCTTTTCGATCCTGAAAGTCAGCTGGTTCTGCTCATTAATTATTAATTCTATCATCGTTAGGTGTAATAAAAGGCAAGCGTATGGTTCACTGCAATGCATGGCGAAACATTGCTGTGAAACTTATCAGACAAACGAACAAACTACCTCGTTGCGTATGTGCGTCGAAATTTCAGTAAACGGAAAGTTCGGATCTCGTAGCGATCACCATGTCGGATTTTCATGAAACAATTAAGCTGATATCATAGATCCTGAACTTGGTCGTTTACTGAGAATCCTGATGATCTACATTGTTTTTGTTTTTAAGGTTGCTAAGAGCTTTAATTTAAATGTTTTTGTAGTAGTTGTAATGGCTGCAGAATTGAAAGATTTGGCTGATAAACTTCGCCAAGCTGAGCTCGATAATGCAAAATTGATGGCCAGTAAACACGAGCTACTTTTCGAAACGAATAGGAAACTTCAGGTATGTCTACATAGACGTAACGAAATATATTTGTATTTAGTAAATAGTAAAAATTTTAGATATAGCGAAGATTTTTAGTGACTGCAGGGCGCGACCGGGTATTAAAGTTCGCCAAAAATGAGTATCTTCGTTCAGTTCTGGTATTTTATAGAGTGAAATATTTAGGTGAAAGGTGTAGCCGTCTGTCCGTCCGAAAAGAATCTCAGGAACGGCTGAACCGATTTTGACAAACTTTTTTGTTTGAAAGCCAATTATCTTGGGGTGTTAACCTCGCATTGGGGTTTTAAAATTTTGTGAGTCGTTTATTAGCTACAAGCTAATTTGCATAATTAGTTAAACCTAAATTAGGACTTGCTACATTATTTCACTAATTATTGCAGCTACAAGCAATCTAATTTCAGCATTAAAAGTTTTTTGGGTGCGAGGGATGTAAATAGACTGTTTGCATGCATCCAAAATCGATAATTGAGTAGTTAGCTAATGGATAATTTGCATATTAGCATAGTTTGTAAACCTAAATTAGGACTCTTTACAATATTGCAGTAAAGGTTAAAAACCAATAATTCAACAGTTAGCTAATAGCTAATTTGCATATTAGCTTAAGTGACAAGGCAAAATTAAGACTTTAAATTATTCAATAATTATTAAGGTTACTGAAAGTTTTTGGGCGCGAGGAATCTGAATAAATTGTTTACAAACGTCTAAAACCGATAAACGAATAGTTAGCTAGAACTGATTTGCATATTAGCTGAATTGACAGGACAAAATTAGGACTTTTTAAATTATTTCTATTATTATTAGGGTAGCTGAAGGGTTTTGGGTACGAGGAATCTGAGTAAATTGCATATAAACCTCCAAAACCGATAAACCAATGGTTAGCTAGTAACTAATTTGCATATTACCTTAATTGCTTACGTGTGTTCGAGCTTCGCTCAATAAATGTAGTCCCACTACGACTGGTTTACGCCACTGATCTCAGATTAAATTTAATATTCAGTCAGTATGAAACAAATATGTTCAGAAACCCATTGTGTTCGATTTTTCAAGTCGCATTTTCTCAGTGAACATATCTTACAATTCTTCATTGACAGAACAAGATCTGTTTTTGTACCTAACAGTTTTTTGCAGCTATATAAAGACAACATAAAAGATTGCGAAGCTGTTAAAGCTCAGCTGTTAAGCGATAACAAAGAACTGCAAGATATTTGTTTTTCACTTAGTGAAGATCGCGATCGTGTAATTCAATTAAACAACGAGTGGAAACGGTTTGGACAGTTTACTTTGCAGGTGTGTTAATGGTTGCATGTAAAGGAGAGGATAATTATATAACACGGCATTCGCTGGGTCACGGCGGAGGTGTGGCATCAATCTGGGTGCCCCCGGTTCGCAGTCGGGCGAAATTTCTGAGTGGGGGTTGCATAATTTTTAATATCAGTTATACTAGCCAGTGTTTAGTTGCGCATTCAATTAAGCACATAGTCAAAAGCAACCATATAAAGAGGGTATCAGTAATTCATACTAATGATATTTTTTCCAGAAATGTGAGGAACGTAAAATAGCAGTCGGACGAATTCTTGAGGGGGGCTGAAGCGGTGGGGAGGAAAAACATGAGTGAGGGCCACTCTCAAGTTCGCAGTAGTGAACTCCCAGCTAAGTAGGGTTCAGCTTGGCTGATCGCCTGGGATAGGATTCTCGGGCTCGGCATTTGACAGGTCTAGGTTTCGGTCTCGGTAATTTGAGTATCGGTGGTTTGGAAACGAGACCTGAAGTCGAGAATTCAGCAAATTTATCGCAGTATTGTTGAAGTAAAGGATGCCTGATGAATAAGATATCGCTGTGAATGGATGAATTTTCATAGTTACTTAATAATTATGAGTAGATATTCTGAAAAATACAGAAAACTACGAAAAATCCATTAGAAATGATTTATTTTGAAAATTTTGGATGAATTTTTATAGTTACGCAATAATTATGAGCAGATATTGTGAAAAACACAGAAAACTACTAAAAATCCATTAGAAATCATTTATTTTGAAAATTTTAGTTTTTTCGGTGACGTCCAAAATTTGACGGCGACCGAGACTCTTTATGGCCGGTCTCGGTGGTCAGGTCTCGGTTTTTAACCGCTGACCGCCCATTCCTGCTGATCACATTAAGATAAGCTTCAGAAGTGTTTTGTGAATTTTTGTTCCATTTTTTATGCTATTGTAAGTTCTGTGTTTTATTCCTGTTTGGCTTATACTTGTAGGAAATTGCTTTGTGCAAGAAGAAAGTTGCAGAGTTGGAACAGAAACAAAATGGGTTGCGACAAGATAATGCTAATCTTCGAACTGTTTGCGAGTATTTAATTGATCGTAAGTTTTTTATGATCTCAGCGTTTATTATCCTAAAAACGAACCTTAATATGTAGTGAAAATTGATTAATTGGTTGAATAGTTTATTAGCAAGATTTTATGAACATACAAATTAAAAACAATTTATTCTATTGAGCCTTAGACATAAATGTCGTACTTTTTAGATGCTTTTTGGCTTTATTTAACTGGTCGAAACTTTTGTTTCAATACGAATTTGAGCATAAATTAGCATAAACGTTGAGCAACTTGTCTAAAAAGAGGTAATTATCCCAAGATGTTCCAAGCAATAAAAATGCTACCATCTGTTGTGCAACAAGGTGTAGTCCAAAAACGTTCACTAAGAGTTCGTTTTATTTCACAGGACTGTAAAAGAACAGATTTTCGTAAACAAATATGGAATGCTATCTGCACACTGGTTATTAGCTTTCAAGCCTTTTCTTGTATTTTTTCGTCTGCTCGGTTTTGTGTTCTTTTGGAATATAAGCAGCGAGGTGAAGACTGCAAGGATTTGAATGTTTTCACATAGGCGTACTTAAATTTATGTACGTAAATTGAAATTCGATTGCTTCTAAACGTTTAAAGCGCAGCGTTCAGCATGCAGATCATAATTGAAGCCGTTGAAGAACAAATATGTTCAGACATAATAAAAGAAACATCTAATATCATAGTGTGTGTTGTCGTTGCATGATATTTATAGCAAACGTTTTACTCCCTATTGTTGTAAATTTATTGTGTGCAGTCCGTGGCTACGTAACTTTCAAAAAAATGTGTTTATGGAGCGTTTTTTGCTGATATACAACTTTTCAATTTTAGGACATTCCCAGTTGTATACTGAAACATGTCCGTCTTGTGGCAGAGCAGTAACATCCAGACTATCGCCGAATGCAGTTCAGTTAGGGCTTGAACAACTTACTGATAACGCTAGCGTTTCTACAAACGATACTAATGATTCAGCGTATTTATCGTCATCAGCACAACAGTCACGCCCTGTCTCAGGTTTGCAGAACAACCTAGACGTCTTAAGTTCTCACGACATATATTATGTAACATGAATATTGACTGATTTTGTCAGAATCAATCAATGAGTTGCATTTTTTCTTGGCAAAGTTTTGCAACAAAACTAATTAAACAGCTGTTAGGAGATAAGAAGAGATAGTTTGATTTTGATGTGGTTTTAATTTTTCTGTTTGCGCGTGTTGTCCGTGTAACTTTAATAGTAACTACTGTCAACTTGATGTAGTTAACCTGTTGTTGTTTATGGTATTGATGTTTAGCAATATATGCTCACCAGAACCTTTCAGTAATTAACTTTATACAGCCGAATCAGTTAGTCAGTCAGTTTTCCGGCAGGAAGCTTCTTTCTTTAGGTATTTCGTATTTAGTAACTAGAATTTTTGGCATATCGTTGTACCAAAACAATGTTTTTAGCGTTATTACCAAAATTTTCAAGGGTGAAGGTAATCCGGAAATTGTTTGAAGCAACATTGAGTTTTCGTTCTTTACATTTAACATTGAAATAGGTAAAAAAGATGGTCAAGTTAAAAAATGAAATTCCTATTCGATTGGAAAACGCGGTTCCTGCAATGGATATTAGTACAGTTTTAAATTTGCTAACTTTTCAGCTCATTCTAGGCTTAAACGCACATTATTTTTTTGAGGTGCTGCTGTGAAAGCCATTGTGCAAAGCTGTGGGCCTAGTCAGCTTGAGAGTGATGAGTCAAACGATGTTAAATTTTGGCACACAGAACGGGTTTCGTCAGACGTGTCGCAAAGCACATTGCAGGACGAGTCAACGTTTAATAGTCAAGATATCATGACAGTTAAACAATCTAGTGTACGTTTTAAGAATTATTCTGTTCTGATACGGTGATTTCAAGGTTTTTGTAATGACAATGTTTAAACTAGTAGTGACTAATGTTTTACAGACTTATACCATTTAATTGAATCATTAATAGTTTCTGTAACCCAGCGCCCAGTTTTAGAGTTATTTAAATTACTGAGGTTTTTAAATTAATTTTGTTGTAGCAGTTTTATCGCCTAAGGTACGTTTGAAATAGTGTTCATGTCCGGTGTTGCTGTGTACTCAACCTATTTGTTGTAGTATTGTTCTTTTTAATTTAGCAATCTGCCACATTCCGAAGACGCTCCTCATCGCTTCCTTCAGTTTCTCATGCGTTAATGGAGCAGAACCAAAATGACCGTATGGGCGCATCGTTGGTCAATGCGGCCAATTATGACAGTAGTCATGAGCCAATGGTGATTACTATGCTCAACAGTTCACCGACGTCAGCAAAATCCAATTCAGAATCGGTGCAGCGTGAACATGCAGTGAACAACAAGCAAGTGTCGGTGGTCGGCGAAAATGATTCCTCATATGCTGTGGTGCGGCATGATGTTGAATTTTTTATATCTGCATTTTGAAAATATTCAGATGTCTTTCTAGATGTGTGTTTAAACGTTTGGCTGAAATCGGTTCGATTTATAGTTTTTTACGTGTGTTTATTTTCGTGTTGTGTGCTTCGGTTTATAAATTTAGATGACTGTTTAAAACAATAGTCCAAAAAATGTCAAGTTATGGAATTAAAATTTGAACGTTTTTATTTATCTTTAGTATTAATCAGCTTCAAACTGTGAAAGTTATTGTTTCAGGTCGCTGAAAACAACAACAATCTAACGCCTGCTCAAAACGTGACGATAAGGCAAATGTCTAAGGTTAGCTCACTGGGAAAACGTAGTTATGGTTTGGTTTACAAAACATTTTTTCATCCATGGTAGTATATGTTACAAAGACCAATGGCAGGTTATATTTATATTACTCTATGAAATCTAAATATTTTTTAGTTGCATAAGTCGCACAATGGAAATGTTACTGTGTTTGGGATACTTACCATAGTCCTATATATTATTGTACTTACGCGTTAAAACATATGTATTAGTTTAATTTAGTAATCATTTGCAGCCTTAGGATTGCGCTCTTCTGGTCACTTAGAATCGCCCTTTATTTGTACCTTAAGTTTCAGCAGTACTGTTATATCATAATATTATTAAGGTGACCATATGCTTTAGGCTGCACAACTCAGTTTCGAAAACAAGCTACATTCCAAGAACGACAGTCGTTCTTTGAATTTATCGTACAGCACGCAAGTATAAATTTAAAATGACCTTATCAATTTGTCAATATTGTCACTTGTTAGTAGAGTATTACATTCGAAAATAAATATCGTTATCTATATTAAAACCAAATGTTCAGTTTCTGTTATAACTATGATTTAATTCAGGGTAGGATATGGAAAAATATAGAAGTTAGTAAAATTGCAACCAAGTACAATTTTGCTCAAAAATGGTATAGTAGTATGTTTTAAGCTAGCTGGTCTTTTGTCCGTCTGTTAGATTTTAATAAATTTTATGGTCTCAGCATTTTGTCAAGTTACAGTAATTATTTGTCAGATTAAAGAAATAAAATGAAGAAGAGGAAATGTCCAATTTTATGCTCATGTATAATTGTAGTAACTAATTTGTCTCTATTAATGCAGTTGGCGTACAAAATTATTCTTGAAACATTTTGGTTCGACTTTTTGTTTTGTAAAAACATACAATATTTCAATTTTTGCATATGTGTACATGGATTTTATTCGTTTTAATGCAGCAGTCAGTGTCGTTGCTCTTATTAGACCAAATGTTGTGTGTCCACGAGATTAATCATTAAATTGTAAACTGCCAGGTTTCGACTTGACTTTAAGTTTATACTGAAACAAGAACATGGATTGAAGTTAATCAAATTTGGGAAAATTTCCACTGAAACCGTGCGGGTAACGAACCTAACATCGGTGCTACAGAACATCTCTCTTTTTCAAGCGTTGTTTAGCTGCTGTGGCGCGCTTCATTGCGTTTTGTGCTTGTTTATTTTACATGTTTTGCAATTGTCTTCCATGATGTACATTACTTATTTCTTGCCAGTGACATTTTTCCTTTAAGCTCGTTGTACAAAAACAATTGCTTAATGTTGTAATATATTGTTATTATATTGTACAATAACTGTTCACTTTTTTATTGATTTATCCGTGAAGTATCACGCGAATTTAGTGTTTTATAGCCATATATTGTGTTTCGAAACACATCATGCTGGTTGGACGGAACATATTCGCTGGGCACATTTGATTGTTTTTTGTCTTTGTAGTTTGAGTATGATATACGTTCTTACATGACTTTACAATCCATCAGGCATCAAACACTGGAAAAAGTAAATTTTGGTACACAAAAACCTGGCAATATTATTGGTAACTACCTGGACCTGCTGCTAAGGATGGCTGTGAAAACGAAAACTAGATACATTGGCAGGCTGTATCCGGATATCCGTTTCTGGTAAAAATAGCTATCTATGTCCGTTATGGAAATACATGCTGCAATTATAGTTCGATATTAAATAAAAATTGCGTAATTCATTCATAATCTTAAAAGTTTCGGTTAATTCACTATTTCCTTTATAATTTTAGTAAGCCCACAAGCCCACGTGAATATTTGCATGTCTCAATGGTATTAGCATTATGTCCGTTTTTCGTTTCCCTTATTTTAATCACTATTCGTTTCCATTATTTCCATTGTTGGTTTACAACCTGGTTGTAGATATTATGGACAAAGAGATAGATGGTAAATGTCATTGTAGTAACGGTAGTTTAGTAAATGATTATCAACTAAGCTAATATGATTTGCTTGAGATATTTCCTCTTTGAATTGAACCCGTGAGTAGATTTTTGGACATGTTTGTTAATGTTCTGGTTCTGTACATGTATTTTAGTGTTTAGTGTACGTTGCATATATTTGTGTTGGTATGAAATCAAATATTCTCGTGATAAAACTTCGCTGAAAGAAATGCCTATTGGATATCTCCTTTCTCAATGTCCAAGGCGCACTTAAATTTGCGAACTCTCAATTTGCAGTGCTTTCAGTCATAATTTAGTCTGTAAAGCTGGCGCGGTTTTGATTGTTGCACATCATCTTTTTAATTCGCTGTTATAGTTAAACATCTACAATTAAATATCACAGGCAATAAAATCTTGTTGAATCGGTTTATAATTTACTAGAACGTCAGGTTAAGATTTTGAAGTTCTGGCTTATTTATGAGTAGTTATGGTTACTGTCGGAAAGTGCCCAACATGGCGATAATGTCAAATATGCAGTTTGATACGTGGCAATTAAATTGCGGTTTTGGGGAAAAATATTTAAGCAGAATTTAACTTTCAGTTATTTTATTCATTTAAACCATTAGAAATTCGTTAAATACGACATTGATTCCAACAACAGCAGTTTATGAATGCTGCCCACGGTTTTCCGTTTCTTATTTTTTTGCCAAATTTTGCGCCAAAATAGTTTTACTGCTCCAAAAAATTTTCCATTGCATTAGACCAAAAAATCACATTGCACAACCACGACCTTATTTTTAGGCATATGATTAAGGAGAATATGCTAGTCTACATTTACGGTTCTAAAAAACATCGGCCTACTTTGTGTTCAACTGTAACATTTCAGAATTAAATTGTTTATTGTGGGTTTAATGAGTGCGTTTGTGTGTTCGTAATGTTGAATTTGAGCGACTAAAGTAATAATAGGAGTAGAAGTTTTGCGCGAATTTATCTTTTCCAAGTATCAGTAAAGCGTACATTTTGTAGCAAGGATTCGAGCCCAGGACTCTGTACTGGAACCATCACCCGGTATTGCTTCCGTCGTGAGGAGTTTTTGTGCCACACTAGCTACGTCACCACAACAGGATGTAACCGGATATCCGTTTCCAATGAAAAATGATGTCCGTTTCCGTTATAGCATTCACCTAAATTCTGTTATTTCGTGCAAAATAAGTTATAAATCAAATTATATATAATTACGAAATTTATCCATCCTCTTATAAATTGCGCTGCATGCGCCATTTTTTCTTTATAAAGTTGAAAGTTAATATATGCACTCCTCAATTGTGTTGACAGAAAAAAAACGTTTTTCAAACGCTTCAATATCCGTTTTCGATATTTTGCTATCCGTTTAAATCCTGCTACACAGTATGCGTGACGGACGGTGCGCACGGCCAATGTATAGATAAGCTTCTTCCTGCGTAAGCAAAAATAGTCTAAAGCTTAAGGTTATTCTATTGCAGGTACGCGGAAAAACTTCCGCCTTTGGTCTGTGCATGGGCCATCCGCGCAGTTACGAACGGTGACAGTATGCAGCTTTGCGGTGTGATTTTTTTATCGTATAGCAGTTTCGGTTAGCGAATTTACATCTGGCAGCTTTTTTGTGGAGTCTTGTCACCTTCAAAGTTTTAAGCAACATAAACGGTTAAAGCTACTATACGTATAAAAGATAACGAGGTTGGTTTATGTAACCGATCTTATCTTGTAGGCGCATAAAGTTACCTCAACGACGTTATTTGTTGCTTTTTCGACAGGCACAACAATTGCCGACTGTATTATTCTGCGTTAGAATCTCTTGCATCAGTTGTATAACGATGTAAAGCGCTCATTTGAGTTGTATTTTGTAACAAGGATGGACGCGTTGTCAAGTTTTTCCGAAGCGACGTTCTACAACTTTGTTATTCAGGTTGGTTTGATTGATCTCGTTTGTAGGTGTAAATTCGAAATTTTTTCCAATGTTCAAAGTGTCAAAGTTTTTTTTTTGAAAAACTAATTTTGTACTATGGTTGAAATGTGCGTTTTGCATTTTTAGGTCTCATTTCGGTTCTCAACATTCTTCCTAAATGCCATATTATTGCGATATGTCACTAAGGAGATGCTTGGTGTCGTTAACGTCAGGTATTGTGTTATTACTACTTATGTGGGCGGAATGCCTATAGCGATGTGTGAAAGAATATCAAAAATTACCGGATGCGGATTAAAACATATTACCTCGCTGTGTCAACTAAATAATGGAAAGCTTTACACTTTGGGCGGATGCAGTACTAGCGTTTAACTTTGTTATTGTTGTTAATCACTTATTTGCATATTATATAAAATTAATATGTATATTATAATCACTGTACGTAGTGTAATAACTATAGATTTCAAGTGGACTCCTTCTGAAAAGGTGGTCTAATTTAACTGATTAGCTAGGGCCTGCATGTTCTGCGATGAAGTGTTTTCAATTTGCTGTAAACTGCTTTTAGTTGTCGCGTTGTTATTCAGCGTTAAAAATTTGTTAAAGCAATCAGAATACAAAATCGTCGCACTTTATTATAGGTTGATGCTTTTGTACACAACGATTGTGTTTTGTGTTCGAGAGCCGTTTCGTAAATCGTGTTTAACGTCGGGTGATAAACATAAAGATTGGCATAATGTTGTTAATGTATTGTGGCTGTGGTAAGAAAGGATACTTTAGTTAATTATTTTTTTCTTGGTGTTTATTTTGTTCTTATTGTTTCAGTTATTTTCGTACAAGATTTCAAAAAGCTTTTACATATATACGCAGAAATGCTATTTTAATTTTTCTAAATATGGCAATACTTATCGCGAGTCATTTGTTAATACTGGCTAATATAAATATATTAGTCAGTAGCTTGGACGGTGTGCACAAATACTACGATAAGTAGTAGTTCTGAAGGTGTCTGGAAAGCTTGTAAACTCAATTTTCTCTCTTAAAAATATTGTAGTAAACTCAGTAGAGCAGATTCCTAGTATGAAACGAATTTGATGGTCATTTTACTTGTTAAGGCATGCCTGGGGCTCGGTTTTTTATTTAATTGCTATGTAGCAGTTTCACGTTGTTTATAGCTGTTTGGTATGTTACGTTTTCAGTCCTGTGATATGCGTTGTGGTGAGCGCTCCGCTAATATCTATATGGATAGTATGGCTTGTGCCTCCGGAAGCGAGTTCTGGCATTTCGTATTACGAATGGGGAGTGATATGCTTCGCTGCAGCGGCATTTGTGGAAACACTAGCGGAGCCGTTTTGGATCATTGGTCAATCATATCAGTTTGTCAGGCTAAAGGTAGTTTTGGTGCTCATAGGATAATCACCTATAACGTGTCAGTGGTATCTTGTATCTATGGCGTAGATGCATTGTTATACAAAAGTATAAAATGCTTAACACTTGCGTGCGTGGTGTATATAAGGCAGTTCGCGTATTCATTAATTTTAAAAGAATGCTTCCTCTGAAATAAAGTTGAACAGCAGTAGGTTTTGCATTAAAAATATTGATCATTCATCTCTAGTAGAAAAATTCGGTGCAATTGAATGTATTATGTTGCTATAGGTGTGCGTAATCACATTTATTATAAAAAATACGCGTGTCAAATTTTTTATTTTAGGCTGTTGCAGAAGCCATGTCAACGTTCTGTCGAAACATGTTATTTTTATTGACGACGCTATTATTTCCAGACCTCAGTGTGATAAATTTTGGACTTTCAATGGTATCAGAAATTAGTGTGTAGTTGGGATGGGCTTACGTTGGTTTATTAATCGATGTCGCTGGTTCAAGTTATTGTTTTTAACTGTTTTAATTTACTGCAATTACGTGACAAATTTTTGGGTTATTCGATTCTTTTGTTTTTGTTGATATAATACGAAAGAGTTGCTCGTGACGACAATTTAACTATTTTTTGAATAAATACTTTGATATGTGGCACATTTTAGAAGTCTATATTCTCATGGATGTACAACCATTAATATCGCTCAATTGACATTGGTTGACCGTTTTTGCTTCTTATTTAATTTAGATACTATCGTCATTACTATACACTGCATCGTATTGGATTTTCTTTCATCGAATTCTTGGTAAAAATCGATCGCGTTCAGCTGCTGTTCTGCCATTTCGTCGATTTAAAGAAATGCTGCCGTCCACTGAAAAAGGTTATAGCACGTTTTTTCATTAAATTATAATATGTAAATTTTCATAACAGATGTGCGTTTAAAACCATAAGACTTGTATATTGCATGTTGGAGTTGAACCGACGCTTTGTGGTCATGATTGATTTAGGTTGTTTTTTCCTATATTGCGTGCAAAGGCATCTTGTTCCAAGTTGAGCAAAAACGAAGCAAGTATTCCGTGCAGTGGCAGTGTAATCATGTTCGAACTAATAGTCAATGAAAGCTGAGCACGTTCAAACAGTAGCTGTTAGTGTAAACGTTTGAACAACTCCTTCGTCAAGATCTGATGAAACGGTTTAGAGTAAAAAATAATTATCCGAAAAACATCATCTTATCACGAATGTATACATTAGATGCATTACTGTAGTAAATTTTTCGCTAACAGCGCTTGTACTAACTACGTTTGTATTGGTCAGCACCTCGTTGGAATTTGTGGGTAATTTTGTGCATTGCAATTTTTAGGATTTGAAAGCTCAACTTTAACGCTAACTGCTAGTTTTTGGAAATTGTGCATCATCAAGCAGTTGCTCACTGAAGGTATATAATTTTCATTTATATTTTATGGTTGTCGCGTCTGTGCTTTTGGCTGTAATTAAGTTGATTTTTTACGTATGTATGCACTGCAGGGTGCCAGACGGGACTGAATTATAGCTGAATAGGAAACGGAATAGGAAATCTATACCGGAATTCGAATTGGAACTAGAAATTTCTAGAACTCGTACTATTTACATACGAAGTCTTATTATATGGAATTAGTTTGTGATCCAAATCAGTATATCTGGTGTAGCGTGATTATATTCATGCTTCTGTGATAATTTATATGTCTCATAACAAGTGCGCGCTGGCAAATATAAGCAGTAAGCACCGGTTTGTTACGAAACATAATAGAACTGCAGAAAAATTTCACGTAATATTGCAAATAATTCAGGTTATAAAAGATGAAAAATTCGGATTTCGATATACCTGCAATTGGAATCGGCACCGGAACAGGGTTTTAATTGAAATTCTTATCGGAATTGGAATTTTGTTTGCGCGATGATACACAGATAATTTTTAATGTTTCCTTTAAAACAAAATGACAGTAAAGTTGACATTTCCTGAAACGCAAGCTATGTTTTGTAAATTCTCCTTTTGTAGTGCTTGTGTGTGCAACGAACGCATTGCTGTTGGAAAGACTAAAATAACAAGAATGTTGTGTTATATGAATAGTTTTGATGTTTTAGGGGAACGATTTATCATGAGTTTCACAAAGATTTTGGACTTTGCCGATCAAGGTGAGATGTTAAAGTGTACCACTGTTTTAGACAATGGCTGGGTTTCTGGAACCCTACTTAAGTATCACTTGGTACTTAAGTACGTGCTAAGTAATCACTTAGCCATTTTGTCCTTTAAGAGATTACTTATGTTTAGTAAATACTTCAGTCGCTGACTAAATTTGATAGATTACAAATTTACCTTTCAGGCATACTAACTTTGGTCAGATTGAAAGTGTAGACTGTTGGTCTTTCCTCAATATAAAGCAAAGCTGTTACTTTCTTGTTAGGACAATGGCTGACATTTAGTAAGATTTCTGAAACCCAGCCATTGTTATCTAAAGTTGCTGTATCCATTTTATTAAGGGCGTTGACAAATCTCATATTTAGGGAAATTACGAAGGCGAATTTAAGTTTTTAAAGTGCGGTCGCGGTATACTTTTAATCGTCGTTAAAGATTTAATCGTCGTTAATTTTTAACACCGGCTTTAGCCTTATTGAGATCTCAAATTACGGAGTACACTTTTTGTCTTAAAATATTGTTTACTTTACGTGCAGTTTAATCAGATTCTCGTTCCTTATTGTATTTCAGTTACTTATTTCAGGTGTTTACGATGTTGTCAATAACTTGGGATCTCTTGTTGCTCGGCTTATATTTGCTCCAGTGGAAGAAAGTTCATATACTTTCTTTACTTTGACGATCTCTCGTGATGCAGGCAACGCCAAAAATCAACAGGACAAGGTTAGAGTTTTTCCTTAAGGTGGAAACTGCATAACATGTAATTGTTGGTGAGCAAATTTTAGACATGCGACGTTTCGTGTATTAGTTTTATACGATTTCTAAATGTTATGTTACGTGAAGTGTATGCATGTTAAGCAATGTACTGGACTAGTAATTTATTTATCAAATGTGTTTCTTCTATTTTGCGAGTTATTGTTTTTTATAATAATTGTTGCAATTCTAGGAAAGCTTTGAGATGGCAACTGTGACATTTGCAGCTTTGTTAAAACTAATAAGCATAATCGGTCTATTGATACTTAGTTTCGGACCTCCGTATGCGTTTCTGCTTTTGCACATATATGGTGGCAGCAAGCTCTCTGGAGGAGAAGGTAATAGAAATGTCGCGGGGCCAGGATGTTACCCGGGGCAAGTTCCAGCAAAATACACTGTTACGTAAGCATATACCTGAAAGTACGATGCCGTTTTTATTATATCGTGTCACACGACATTTGGTTGATACTCCCACGTTGTGAAGTTAGAGTTAATGCATTTGTTATTTGCCATATCGCTTCGTGCGACAGTTTGCATATGGTAATGTAATAAACGTACTGCGCTGCCTTCAGATTCTGGTTAAATTATGCCACGGGACATTGTTTTTTGGTACCGTCCATAGTACAGTATGGCCCCGGCACCCTATTATAGCATTGTAGTCGTTTTATGTGTTGTTTATTATTAACAAAACTGTTTACTTCATATTTTGATGTATTGGTTAATATCTAGCATATTATTTTAATGCGGAAGCAAGTGTTTAAAAATGTCGTTTTTTAAAGTGCCAAGTAACAGAAACAATAATAATTGTTAGCTTGGACGTGGACGAGAATCATTGTGTTCATACGAGCGTGCTATTTATTTTCGGTTTTAGGCCCAAAAATATTAAGGTGGTACTGCTTGTATGTGGTTTTTCTTGCCGTGAATGGGATGTCGGAATGTTTTCTGTTTGCTACAATGAAAAATGATGATGTAAACAGGTACAGTAAGCAAAAATCGGCGGGCCTTATAATATACATAATTATGATGCATATTGAGATATTTTAGCCAAACTAATAAAGGTCATTATTTTACGCTTATGCTTTCATCAAAATCAGTTTGTGGCTGAAAGTGTAGTCTACTTTGCAATATTTTTGTCCATATCTATCATCTAGCTAAGGAGGATAATTTAGAAAATTTAGTATACACTGAAAGAACGTTATTTATGTTGCGAACAGATTTTGTTCTGACGACGTTCCAAGGTTTATATTGATTGTTTTTATATGTTTTTATGTTGTTTTCAGACATCACAAGCGATTGTTTGGCTTTTGCGCAACATTCCTTTTATCTGCTTATTTTTTAACTCTTCAATTTGGCAGCGTCGGTTTTATAATTTCAAATTGTGTCAATATGGCCGTTCGAATAGTTTACAGGTATGTTTCATAATATCTACATACGCGTGTAGTCACTGGTTTAGACATATTCAGTGCTTTTGAAATAACACTAAACCCGTATTTCTTCTTCGGACTCAGTCTAATGCAGTTCAGTTTCCTACCGCAATCATTTTCTGTTTCCGTTTCATTCTGGCAAATTATGTGTATTTTTAATCAAGCTGTGTACTAATATCAAAACGGACCATGTTTTTCGACAAGAAGTTTACTATTGCTGTCAATTAATATTCGTAACGACTTCTACAATTTTGTGCCAGTTTTGTTACAAATGTAAAATGAAAGTTTATATAGTTAAACTTGTTATATGTATACCTTTTAGTTGCATTTTCATCAAGAATTATTACTCAAACTCTGGCCATAATCCGTTGCGAAGTCTTATTCCAAGCTGGTTTTTCATTGCCATATCAATGATAGCTGCTGCAACGTTGTTTCTTTCGCAGGTGAGCAAAAATTACGAAATGAAACTTGGTTTTCCTTATGGGAATATAACCATGTTATATGCTAAATTAATGTACCTCAAAATTTACTCACAATAACATGTGTAGTATGAACATAGTACTCTGGTGTGAACCACTGTAATATGTTAAAATAAGTTTAATAAAGCATTACCGTGCAAACCTAATAATATTTTCAGGCATTGTTCTGTTGTACTGGGTTTTTCAATTCTGCTGCTCACGTTGCCGTAGGCGCTGTATTTGCCGTTATAACATTGGGGACAATATACAATAACGAAATTGAATTGGCAAACTTTGTGTGGATGCGATTTGTGAAACCGAGATTTTCGAAAGCGACGTGATAATTCTTAGTTATTTTAAATTTTTTGTAACAAGCACTACTAAGTATACATACTAATTTATATTAGGGTAAATCCTAATCTAGCGTTCTCATGATAGTATATTATTAAAATAGACAACCATCTTTGATGCTTCAAAAATTAATTGGCAATGTTACCCGCGATGAAATAATTATAATAGTTTCAGGAATGTAAAATCAACGCTTTTTTGATATTTTGATATTTTAATTAATTTTTTAAGGGTTTTGCTTCGAAAACGTCGGAGATGTAGGTATAATCGACTCTGTGAGATATTGTTTGTATTGATTTCAGTTGCCAATGTTACATTGAGGGCGTAAGAGTAGCTAAGCATATTCCCAATCGTCCGCCTCAGTGTAAGGATAAGTATAATAAGTCTAAGTCTAAACAAAAAATAGTCTAAAGCTTATGCTTATTCTATTATTGTCCCATGAAACAATTGTTCTCCACGTAAAAATGGTTCGCCCCTTAAAGTAACATAAGTCATTTCAGTTTCTAGTCAGTTATCAATCAAAATAAATTTTGTGTCTGAGACGATTGATGTATGGGCATGTTCGTTGCTTTGTACTTATGTTATTTGTCAGCACTAAAACTGCAGTATTGTATTTGTTGAATTTTGAATA
This sequence comes from Enoplolaimus lenunculus, assembly GCA_030248215.1. NCBI lineage: Eukaryota > Metazoa > Nematoda > Enoplea > Enoplida > Thoracostomopsidae > Enoplolaimus > Enoplolaimus lenunculus. The sequence continues at coordinate 50,228 of JASANG010001611.1, read as the reverse complement.
CTGCAAGTTTGTTTCCAAAAACTTTTTTTACTTCTATCATCCGGTGATCTTGTACAGTTTGTATGATAGATTCTGGCTAAGCCTGAGTTGTTGCTTGTTAGTTTGGTCTTTGTGTGTGTCTAAGTCTCTAAGTTCATACGTTTCTCGAAATATGCATACCGCCAGCCCACTTTCCAACTCATATGAAAAGATTCTGCATTTAAAATCGACTAATAGGTGGTATATACCAGCTGCAATGTTGCTTGTTCTGTTGCTTGGCCCAAGGTTGCAAGCCAAGCCCATGATTGTTTTCCATTAACTCATAACCTGTGTACAAGGGTTTTTGCGTCATTCCCATGCGTTTGTTCTCAATGTCATACAGGCGCTCATAGTGACTGAGCGTTGTTGCTGATGGTATTCGCCATAAATTTTTATGAGCTGGATTGTTTAGATTCATTGTTGCTGGTTCGTATCCTGACCTGCCGTAGGACGTATTTTGAAAAGGACTGCAACGAATTTTAGATAAATCTTCCATTGAAAAACACCGATTTCGATGGTGATCGTTGTTCTGTGAGCATGAAGTTTGATAATACCATAGTCTTTCTGCGTTTTGATTGTTAAATTCTCGATTTGGTGGTTGAGTTGAGACAGAAGACTGTCGTGCATTATGAATTTCTCGTCTTCCCATGGTCGAACTGGCACCAAAGATTGCATTGAATGATTCGGTAGCACGAGTAATGTTTGACCTTGGAGGTTTCTCGTATCGTTCAAGGTTGCTAGTGGGTCCCTTATCGGTATCCTGGTGTGGGCTTTGTTTCATAAATTGTAGCTTTTCGTTTGATGGTGACTTACACGCACCAATATTAGAATTGTCTGATTTTTCGGTCAAACTAGGGATTCCATATATGAGTTGCTGGTATTGGCGCTGCTCACTATCTTTGATAGTGTCACCAAAACGTCGGTGAAGCTTTGGCGTTTGGCTAGTCACGTTTTGACTACTTGGACCTTTTTGCCGATTAGAATTATCATCAGACATCGATTGATTTGTTTCGCTCTCATCAAAATTACCAAAACACGTTTTAGAGTGTTGCTTGTGGTCGGGTAGTTTTCGCCCTTTAATATCTTGACTTTGTTCAGCGTCAACCACGCACAACTTCTCGCTGTTGTTGGTGAGATTGTTTTTGTCATTTTGATGCTTACTTGATCCGTTATTTGACGAACTGTCGGAACCAACGCCACTAGTTGATGAATCTATTTCGATTTGAGATAATGATTTCATAGTATGAGGTATTCCGATATTCCTGCAATCAGACTTGGTAACCATTGCGCTGAAAAAAAATATTTCAGTGCTAAATGTTTATTATAAATTTATGTTTATATTTTAAAATTTGTTTTCTTTATTGTTTGAACTCTGAGTCCCCGTTGTGTTAATCGACATTTGGTGCACTGTACGTACAGCTTATACAAATTATCCTAATCACTTCGGCTCAAGAACAACTTCGTTATTAACGCAAAGTTAAAATTGCGGCAGAGTAATGTCCGATACTATAGTTGCAGTGTACCTATAGTCTCTCTGGCGTCATGATAGCATGTCATCCATCAAAGATCTTAAAATTTTATTAATATAGATTATCAAAATGTGCCAAAATTTGCGTTTTTTGTTCAATTTTTCCGTTTTTTTTCATTTAGTACTCAACACTGTTCAACCGGAAATGAAAAATACCTGAGCTGGATGTTAACAAAATTTTGCAAAGCTGGAGTCAGATGTGAACCCGGAGGTGAGGCGAAATCTAAATATTTAAATGATGTTTTTAATTCGCAAACTTTAGCAAATATCTGTAAGGTGTTGCTAAATGCTTTGGTTTTACGCTAATTTCTTGCGCAATCTCGGCAATTTCTTAGAACAAAACGTACAAAACAAATAATTTTATAAAATACTGCAAAATTTCACTACCGTAATTGTCGGGACCTCCGGCAGAAATTCTACCGGTGCCGTAGCCGGAGATGGATTTTCTGCCGGCGCCGGAGCTGGAAACAGACGTCCGGGTGCACCCTGGTAGCCCAGTTGACCAGGATATTTCTTAATCATGTCTTATGTAGAAAAATAAGCTCATTATTGCTATCGTACGTAGTACAAAACATAATACTCAAGATTATTTAGAGCTTAACAATGAATTTGATTTCACGTTTCATAGGATCAATTTTTGTGTCTGCATGCAATAAAAATTAGATAGTATACAGCATGGTGGTTCCGGTATTGCTGAACGTGAATGCGGTTAAAGGCAGTAACTGAAAATTTTTCTATTATCTGAAATAATGGAACTGAAGCTCATGGATCGATAAAACTCAGTATCTTAACCAGCAGTGTCTGCAGAAAATTATATTTAGGGGCACTGAATAATTTTGGAGGGTTCCTACAATTGCAGTTCAAGATCGTTTACTTTTAGAGTCTATTTGGGGGGCACGGCCCCTCAATGCCTGATCCTAGCTTACTTCTTTTCATCCAAGTGTGCGCCTGGAGAGTGATTAGATTTGAACTCGGCTGATTTTATCGGGCAACTTCGAACTGTTGGTTTTGGTTTTGCTTCTTCACAAGCTGTAAAATAGTCTTTTGGCGGAAATAAAATTGGACATTTATCACGATTTCGTAGCTTTTGTTTCAGCTCGTCAAATACGGCATCGTGAAGTATTGACACACTCCTGTCTTGAATATCGTAGCTTGACTTTGTCTGATGACAACGATCTAAGGTGTCCATGCCAGAGTAATTATTTTGATTATATTCCGATGGACCATCGTCGTTTGTGTCGTTCAGAATTGTTGTTGACCTCCAATTGTTGCCGTACCTGAGCCTGTGATTCCTGTTAACGTTTTCGGTTTCGCTACGCCCAAATAACGGCCGAAAATCCGCAGTTACTGGTGTTTCAATTCTATTCAAGGTCAACATGCTGCCACCACGAATCTCAGAATTTTCTCCGTAATGTCGCACTGGTTGACGACCTGCACCACAATTTCCTTGCCAGTACCAACATCCATTGCTATCCCAATTGGTTTTTGCGGCTCCGGTGTCATGTTTCCGTGGGCTCATAGGATTCCAGTTGTTGTTGAGCCAGCTGGCAACCAGATATTCCGGTTTTCCAGCGCCGGTTGTTTCGACCATTTCTCTTCCGTCAATTGATAGACCTCGAACTCGTAAACGCTGTTCAAGTTCCTTCAGACGACGTGCGTTTTCTGGACGATTAATTAAAGCTTGAATTGAAGCGTTTAGAAATGCAGCTGTGCTCGGGCTGTCGCACCTGGAAATAGACAATAACAACACCGTTTTCGCGAAGAGCTCTATATGATACTGCATTAAAAATTAAAATTGTTCAGCCTGGCAAGCAAAAATTTTGCCTTTTGTGTTTTTAACAGCGCCTGATGCAATTGGCAAAAAATTATAAGCTTAGCAATACAGCACCAATTGCAACACGGTAATTCAAATTCAATACTCCACGTAGCGTTCCATTTATGTCTCACTTTAAAGTGACAGACTTCTGACAAAAGATATCTTATTATGTTTCTTACTGGATATAGTGGAGAAACAATGCTTACCGATAACAATGAATATGTAAACAACACCGTGTTTCCGGATTAAAAATAAGGAAAATGCAAGCGATGGTGTCATCATAGGGTGGCGGACCGACCATACTGAACGAAATCGAGTAGTGTGGTATGGGATATTTCATAATGTCTGATTTGATTTTGCCACTTTTTGTTATCACTGGAATTGACTGAATAAGTTTCAAACCTTTGTCGCTCACTTGAAGGGTGACCTGAATCATAGTTAAAATGCATATATATGACTTGTTTTGTTGAGCAAAATTGAAACTATGTTTGAATTTCGAATCAATATATTTGCTGAATGAAAGACCTATCACCAACTAGAATTAGGCATAGTTAAATCTAGAATATATTTTTCACAGTTCTGCTTTCTGCAACAACGATATATGTTGAGTGTAAGTACATACGATATGGTATGTAACTGTGACAAAAACTGATACACCCAGTTTAACTTTCTACACTTTCCAGTACACTCTTAATATCGGAAATTTTGTTGAATTTTATTAAACCATTTTAACGGAAATTAACACTTGGTTAAACGTCTAACTCATAGGCCGGAAGGACACATTGGTTCAAATTTTTTCTACGTTTCGGCTGTTGTATGTTTCCCTCCACAAACTTTAGTTTATGCTTATGCCTAATTCTAAACCTAAACCTACGCCAAATCCCAAGCATAGGCTTATGCCAAAATCTCAAAATGTACTGTGGGGAAGGATACAACTACAAGTACTTGTAAGATTCGCGTCGTTTTATCTAAGTTACGACATCGCTGTATACCTTACCAGTGACGTAGCCAGTATCAGGAGGTAATAACCTAGTGTACATTTTTTGACCTCTAGGATCCAAACCGTTACTCTAAAGCTGTTGTTGCAAGCGAATTTTTCTTTGTCTCAAAAAGTTTCGATAGGGGATATATCCCCTATACCCTCCCTTAGTATACGCCGGTTTTCCTTACCTTGGTCATTGTTGTGTTGTTGGTTCGACATTGTTCTACCATCTCATGCAATGCTGGTAAAACAACTCGAGCGCCTTTCATGCCTTGACTTTCTCGAGCACCGAGAAACCAGACATAAAAATGGCTTTTCGGCAAACCCAGTGACGATCGTTGTAAAGGTATAATTAACTTTAATTTCAACTGCTTACTTAACATTTTGCGAACAATTGCTCGTATATGCTTATTTTGAATAATTTCTGCTTCGTTCCTTTAAAACACAAATTTTTAAGTCAAACGTTTCAGCGAACTGCACTCAATAGCATTACGCTTCAGGTAATGTACAATCGTACAATATTAAGAAAACAATCGCACGGCGTACAGCTCGAGCACGTTTTATTACTTGAAATTTAAATCCATAACCGTTTAGTAAAGTAAAACAGTTTGCCTTAGTCAACATATTGTTCAAAGTTCAAATTTATTCCAGAATTATTATATAATTTCGGCGTTTAGTAATAAGCAAAGCTTAAAGTAAAACCTAGGACCTTGGTTTATGCCTTAGAGTGTTCTCAAATAACCGTTTGTTCTAGATTGAATCAACAACTTGCGTTAAGACAAGCGTTTGTTGAAGCACGCTTGTAGCCGACTCAGCGTGCTATGAGGACCCCCACAAGTTAAGAGGAACGTGTGGGGATTTTAAGCTGAGTTAATGTTTTAAGAGGGATGGCCAAAATGATTATAACGGACTGAGGCTTACATTACATCGTTTTGGCTACTGGCATGCGTTGAAGCGAGCTTTGATTTTGATCAGGAAATTGAAAACGATAAATATTAATTTAAGACTGGTTTCATTAACGGCGAAAACGCGTTGCAGATGTTAAATAACCCTTAATTACACAAGCAGATAATAAAATTTGTCTGCTGACAAAACTTCAAAAAAACACATTTGCGTCGCAGTGGAATGATATACAATAGAAATAGTGAAATTCATGAAAAAAGAACAATAATCTGCAATACTTCGTATAATATAGTTTTATCGTGCAGTGAGGCGAAAAGAAAATGTACATTGAGCACAAAAGATATACTGGTGACCGTGAACAGTTGACTCTAGAGACACGTAATAATTGTTTTTTGCATGATTATTCCCTTCCAAAATCATATTATTAACATATTTTTAGAGTTAAAACCGTTCGCCGTTTGTAACTGTTGGAACTACAAAAACTGTTGAGCTGGATCAACTGTTTTTGAAATTGTTCCTTTAACTACATGTACCGTAGATGTCATTTGAAAAATATCAATGAATTTATTAATTAGTGCTCTTATATACTTGGCATGCAAGAATTAATGAGAGCTAATATGACTACAGACTGGAATTACAAAACGTAACCAATGCTAATGCGACTCATGCGGAGCGGTTTTCTGTAAAAAATGTTTTACAATACTGGCGCTTGCTATAATCTGTCCAACTTGGCCTAGTAAAGTAAAAGTCTTGATGCAGTGGCGGATACAGAAATTTCTCACAGGGCAGGCCACGCGACATATTTTAGTAAAAAATCGCAGCTCGCAAAGTAAAACGCAAGAGGCCAAGCGCAGATTTACTATTATTTGTCTTTATATAAAATTTTGGTTTCGATTACATTTGTGACTTCTCATGCTCACAAAATATACTAAATATACTCTGGATCTTGCAAACCAGCCAAACCATGTATGTACGGGTCGGGAAATTGTGACTTGCACATCACAGTCATTCATGTGAAAAATGGCTAATGTATACTTGAGGACCGTCACCGCAGTATAAATCATATTCGTAAGTTTAAGCTAAGCGTAAGGATAAGCTTATAAGCGTAAGCCATTATTATGGTTAAGCGATATGTTTTTAAATAAAATCAAAGGAAAGGGCAAACGTTTATATTTACCAACTTCAAAACGCACCTATAAATCAACCGTATATTTTCTTTCTATATAACACAAAGTAAAATTCGTATTTTAAACGCGTCAAATGTAACGAAGCTTTTAGAAAATAAATAGTTTGAGGAATTGAAAACTTTGCAGAGACACAAATTTCGTACTCAAGTAAATGTATATGAAAAGTTAAATTATAAAATTTGTTTCCCCTCGGGCACGAGTTCGAAAAGCGCAACTTCAATTTTAAATCGACCTTGAGCAATTTTGTTGAATTTTAAGTCTGTGTACGATAGAAAACTTAACCGCTGAGCTGCAAAATTTTTTTGTATAGGTAGAGGCTTTTCTTAGTGTCAGCTGTGTGTACAATGGAGTATGATGTATATCATTCCCGAAATTTTTTGAAACGAGGAAGAAACCGATCTTTTACATGGTTTAAGTTTTCCTCACTCAGTATGGTTCTGGCAAAGAAACATTTACACAAGCTTATACCATATATATTGAAAACTAAAGTCCAATCTACGCCTTTATTTAGCGTCTGGGTATTTTCGTAATGAAGTAAGTAATGTTAAATACCACTTTACCTACTTAACTTTTAAAGTACCATAAATATTAACAAAGGTAACTTTTCAGATTAAAATCGTGAATGTAGAGTACTTTTGATGCTGTAAAATCTTTAGACGAGTGGAACAAGAATTGTATTTAATTCAGGTTGATAAAGCGCCTGGTACTCAAATTACCTTATATTATCTTCGGTCTAGATGACTTCAAACATTGCGTGCTCTGTTTAGCAATGTAGCTAATTACTTCACTGCATTATATACTCAGCGCATTGAAGTGGCCTAAATACTTCAGATGCTAAAATGCCGTACATTTCATTTTCAATTACGTCTTGAGTGAGATAGCACAGACGTGGAAGGTAATTTAATGCTCGTGTCAAAAGCTAAACTTAAAAAAATTACATCTGACGCAAACGCTTTACTCTAAACTCGACTATAGAATAGTACCTATGCAAAATATTTTTAAATTCGCTCCGCTCGTTATCATTAAAATGTAATTTAAAATTCAAAACATACTTCTTTAGTTACCATATTCTGTGGATTTGCTAGTTTTAAGCGTCACTCTAAACAGAACTTTAATAGAAAGATAAAAAAACGTATCGTTCGAAGCATAAACGCCGGCGCTTAAAAGTCAAGCAAAAAATACCATTTGGAAGTAAAAATTTAAAAAGCAAAGATGAATCATTTTTGATGTTGTTTAATAGTGTCACATGCCAACCCGACTGAACAAATATTGCAAAACCACAAACACAAATGTCTCATCGTTACACTTTTTATACAATTTGAGAATATTCCAAATGATATCTGCAGTATAGGACAATGCAAACGCGATTTCAAAAATATCAATTGCTCGGTGCAAATTTGAGGTTACACCAGTTGAACTGCAGTTGCTCGGGCAACGCAAACGCGTCCTTGAGTTTGAAATATTGAAGTTTAACTTTTCTACGATATCGTTGTCAGGTGGAATCTATGTTTAATGCCTTGTTATAGATAAAATAACCGTGTGGTTTAGTTAAACCGGCAAAATTATTATTTCAGAACAGCTCCGGTGCAAGTGTACTTGTACATGTGCTGCAGTGACTCGAATAAGCGGGTGGTACAAAGGATGTCCCCGCTTTGAGTACCAATCAATAGAATTCCGTATCCCTAATTAGAGTGTGTTTTGCTAAAGACTATAAAGTACTAATTTTAGTCCAAAATGAGATAAAAGCAGAAGAATAACTTAAACTGCTCGAATAAACAGAGACTCAGATAACCCGTATAAACGGAAGAACTATAAGCTAAACAACATGTATACCTGTTAAACAGTTAAAGCGATACTAAAATTGTAATTTTGTTTAGATAAAGGTGGCGCTCTATACTTATCGAGTGGAGACGTCCGACGCCGTACGGCACCGCATGTTACAAAACTTTGTTACTGAATTACGCGATGCCATGTTGAAATTCATTTGATTTGCGGTACAGTGGCGTGCGGTAGAGTGTGAAGTGGGTAAGAATTTTATTACCCGACCCGCGCTGTACCCACGCAAATAAAATATTTTTACCCGTGGGTATACGCGCGCAGAAACATCTACCTGCGACCCACCTTTTATCCGCGCCTGAAGCTAAACCAATATTAAAGATCGCGGGTGCTTTGCACTTTAATACATTTTGCGTTATAGCTTCAATAAATTTTACACATGAAAATTTACTAGAAACAAGTCATTTGACTGAAAGCCATATATGGTCAGCGCTAGTTAACTCGAAAAAGCACTCAGCGCAGCAAACAATCACCGGTGAAAAATACATCAGCCGGAGCCGGAGGTGAAACAAAATTCATTCAGCCGAAATCACATTAAATTTTTTGCGAATTTCGGTAATTTTGACTTAAAAATCTCCAGTGTAAAAACAAACTCACTGAATAACACACGTTTGATAAAATTTAGAATAATTTCAGTAACCAAATTGCCAGAACGTGACGTAAAAAACTTTTTAGCCAAGATTCAGACAGGGTAAAGTCTATGCTAGAAGTTTATATGGTTTTTCAGTCTATTTGCCTTAGCTAAGATTTATCATAAATAAAAAAGTCAAAGTCGCTGAAGACCAATGGTCCACGTGTTTTGAACCTAATCCCGTATGGGCATTAAATCAAAATTCACAGCATACTCTAGTTCAATGATTCACTAGTTTTTAATTCCGTGCTTCGAAATTTTTTATGGAAGTTGACAGTTTCTTCTATGATAGAATGTTAATAGACAGCGAAGCTGCGAGTATTGCTCCAACAAGCGACAGAAACAGTGGTCATCGTTTATCGTCTCGAGGTAGCAAGTAGCAAGATGTTATTGGGCAAAGCTACCGAAGCACAGCCGTTGGCCGGTTGCACGATTATCCTATAATGTGCATACTGTATTGACCCGAATAAGAGGGGGACTGATATTTATCTGGCCTCTCCAGAGGGTACCCCCTGTTATTCGGTTACGGACTGTTATTTATTTTTAACCCACGCTCCGCCACCCTTCGTTACTGATATATCCGGTAATGCAACTATCCGTTGAATTAAACGTTTATTTGTGTTTTGTCAATAGCTTGAGCGATAGTGCAAGGTTATACGTAGGAATGTACTTTCAAAACTTAAGTACGATTTAATGTTTCGAAGTCAAATTATTTGGTCCTGGAGTCGTTTATGCGCTACAATTAGGAATAATTGACATTTATGGACTCTAATTAGGGTTAATGGAGTCTATCCGCTTAATACGGACTCTTATTGGGGATACGGACTCTTATTGATCAAGACTCAAAATGGAGACCCCTCTTATTTCCCCCTCTTATTCGGGTCAATACAGTACATCCAGTGTTTTGTATTCGATTTCTAGCGCAAACCACAGCTTTCGGTAAAAAATTTTTCGATTTAAAACCACAAGCAAGCCCTAAATTTTACTATATGAATTACGAATTTTCAAGGTTTATTATATCTGGACGCTGTAAAACACCTTTTGTATAAAACAGTTGAATGAATAAAAAATTCCAGTTACTTAACATATACGCCTCCCACTCCGGTCATTGGAGTTCGAATCCTAGCATAAAAGTATGTCTCAGGGAAAATAGAAAATATTCATGTGAGAAAGGGTTAAGAATTTATTAATTACAACTTTTTTAATTAAAAGTAGCTCTGTCGCATCTTCAACACAGGATAGTTGGGACAGTTGGGACGCGGAACAGTTGGGGACAGTTGGGAGAGCGAAACAGTTGGACAGCGTGCAGTTCGCACTTGAGGCAGCGGGACGGTTGGGACAGCGAGACAGTTGGGACAGCAGGACAGTGGGACAGTTGGGACAGCGGGATAGGTGGTCAGCCGAACAGCTGGGACAGCTGGAACAGCGGGACAGTTGGGAGAGATGGACAGTTAGGACAGTTTGGACAGATGGACAGTTGGAACAGCGGGATACTTGGGACAGCGGGACAGTTGGGTCAGCAGGACAATTGGGACATCGGGACACTTGGGATATTTGGGACAACGGAACAGTTGGGACGGTTGGGACAGCAGGACAGTTGGGACAGAGGGATAGCTGGGCCCACAAGAAAAAACTCTTCCACATAAAAAATTTCCTTTAATTGGTTTCTCAGGGGGGCTGCCGTCCCATTGATCCCACGCAAGTTCAGGGGTCCCTAAGCACGATGGGTCAGTCGGCCCCCAAAAACAAACACTAAGCAAATCAATATTAGAATACTTATTCTGCTCATCCTCAGCGTCCCTTTTACTGGCGGTCAGGGAGAGCTGCACCCCTCCCCCGAGAAAAGCAAACACTACCCCTGCTACTCCACATTCTGAGTATATATGGGGGCTAGGGGAACTGACGCCCCCGAGAAAAGGAAAAACTATTTCTACTACACCATATTCTCAGTACAAAATATACATTTTTATATATTATATATTTGGCTGTGCATATGTAAACAGGAGTGCATATGTTTGAACTCCTAGTAAGTAGTTGCTCTCCCGGGCCTTTATCATAAACATTGGCCGGCAATGGATAGGAGCGAAAGTTAATTGTATAAATCTGCCTCGTTTTAGCATAATGTGGATATTGGATTAACAGGTTGATTGATAAACGTCGGTGGTTTAGGCATAGATCTGTCAAGGGAACCGACTTACTTAGTCCAAACGTATTGTATTGAACTAACTGCTATACGCATGCTAGTTTTCACCACAAATTACACCACGACAAACATCGTATACAACATAATTATTTTACCGCTACCGCCATAAAACAATTTTTAAGAATGAATTTTTAAGTTTGATGGCAATCGACGACTATATACTGGTTGATTGCGGTACACCCGCACTTGAAAGCAAATACCAGTTTTTAACACAAACCGTTCTTTTATATCACTACTATTACGAAAAATGTTATCGGAATGTGACACAAAGAACGCTGAAACAACTTCTACAGTGGGTACGCAACACGGCAACATTGACGCGTCAATGTAAACACATTTTTTTTGCAATACTCGAAGCCCTTGACATAAAACTTGTCAAGTGTTCGTGTAAAAGTTCAACAACTATGGCCTGATGTCCTAGAAAGCTCCGAGAAATTACGCATATATATACAACAGCTGATATTGTTTTGATTTAAAATATTAATAAACGAAAAAAATCAAGAAGGTTTAAGTAGTTATAAATGTTATGATACTGCCTCAACTATAGCCAGCCGGTCTAAAAACAATGATCAGTTTGGTGAACTTAAAGATATATACGTACTGGTAAAAATATTTAAAACGAAATCATAAAGAAGGTAAACAACGTAAAATACAACGTAACCGTAATTGCGGTTCATGCAATGCTCAGGGTCGGAACGTTTTTAAGCTTTAGACTAGTTTTTTTTGCTTCGTAATTACCGGAACACTACGAAAAATTATACTTCAACACAGTTTAATTGAAAACGCTAAACGTAGCTGAACATATAAACAATACTACGTGCGCTAAACTTGAACGATCAACCAGCATTTAATATCGCGCCGATTGAAAAAGCTAAGAAGTGAAGCCACAGTAGCATTAAACTAATGTTTGCACTACTTTTTTGACGTGTGGTGCCGTCAGTCACCCGCATGGCACCCCACCCGGCGTCGTCCGTCACCCGTACGGCGTCGTCCGTCACCCGTACGACGTCGTCCGTCACCATCTGGTATCGCATGCAAATAACTCGCGTACGATAACGTATGGTGATGGACAGCGCCGTACGGGTGACGCACGGTGACGGACGGCGCCGTATGGGTGACGCAAGGTGGTGGACGGCGCCGTACAGGTGACGCACGGTGACGTACGGTGACGGACAGTGCCGTACGGGTGACGCACGGTGAGCATGACTAAAAGTGTATAAGTCCATAATACCATAGCTCAACCAGTATATCTAACAAAACTATAAGCCAGGTTACGACCGGACGTCGGCCACTGGCTCCGGCAGAAAATTGGTCTCCGGATGCGGCTTTAACTCCGGTACAATTTTTGCCAGCGTTTCCAGCAAATTTTGGTAGTTAAATTTTGCATAATTTACAAAATTGATCTATTTGGCGTGTTTCGTTTTAACTGGTGGCACAATTTTGAGGAAAAATTGCCGATATTTCGGAAAAAACAGCGTAAAGCCAAACTATTTAACGTCACCTTACAAATATTTGCTAAAATCACCAACTTAAACATTTTGTGTATCTAATTTTTCTTAACCTCGGCTTCACCACCGGCTCCGGCAAGTTTTGTTGACCTCCGGCTCCGGTATTTTTTACCTTCGGTGGCACCCTGCGCCAAGCCATACCCTTACAAAAATTGTGTAGGTATGTAAACTGCGAAATATTCCGCATAAAACATCATAATTTATTTTAGATTACTTCATTTTAATGAAATTTATAACACGCTAAAATTTAAACAATTTAAAACAAGATCAGCTTCGACTAGGAGTTTAATTTTGTTCGCTTATATCACAATGTATCACAATTTGTCCGCTGATCTGAAAGATCACACATATCTGGCTACGGATATTTTCCAATTTCTTCAGGAGGTCTGGAAGTAAATAAAAAGCAATGTTATCATTTATCCTTTTCGAACATCAACGGCATATATCATACAATATACCTTGGAGCAAAACAATACATAATATAGTCAGTGTTAAACGAAAATAGTCGGTACTCATCTAAAAATCCGCACAAGACGTGATAGCGGTTGGAACACAATGTCGGGTTTCAACAGGTACTAAGTTGTACCGGAACAGAAACAGGAATATAACTTCTTTGCGGGAGCTGGAACAGGAACCGGAATTTGAAAATATTTTCATAAACTATCAGCATAGATTTCGAATGAAAGGCATACATTTGTTTACAGACAAGTAACCATCTGATTTCACCTTACTAAACATAAAAATTTTTAGGACGGCATACAGGGATTCAGATGACTTTGAGCAAAGTTGAAACTTTTCAAGTTGGGACAAAAATTTTCTTGGGGGCTAAGCCTTCCATGGCCCCCTCTAGCTACGGTCTGTATGTTTGGTATGTTGTTAATTGTCGCAAATATTAAACCTTACGATGTCATCAATAACTAAGTACAAGTATAAACGAATACGACACTCCTGACAAGTGTGAACATGTCCCATTGGTTAAAAATACCGAAGTGTTCCTAAAATCAATCACAACATTTATGAGAGACACCCAAAATAGTAATACTGCGTTTAATACACTACACATTTTACTTGTTGAGTCTCTCACAAGAATTCTTGTTCAGGCCAAAATTCTTGTCAAACTTCCATAATTGTTTGTTTTCTTACAAAACTTAATTTCCTTTAAAATCATGGGCATTCGTGTTTCGCTAACAATAAAATACAAATGGAGGATACAGTAGCACAGTAGAGAGGATTTATCAACGGTTATGGACGAAACCTCGGGATCGCATCGAGCGACAGACCAACCGCAATTGTACCATTAAATCATAATACAACATTTTGGTTTTGAAAATCTTAGCAGCGGTGCCCTGTCTTGCAACGTCTGCGATTATATACTCTTCACACTTACTTAACAAATGCGACATGTAAACCATCACCGCAAACAAGTAGTGAATTCCAAACGCGTTTATCTTCAAAAATCAATTTGTTCAGTCGGTCAATGCTAACAGTGCTCGGCTTAGCGTTTGCCGGATCTTTTGCAACGTCAACCACCGATCCACCCCAGAGAGTCTGAATGTGGTACAAAATAGTGATGGGCACCGGATAAAATACACAGATATCCCGAACGATGTTCCAGATAAATTATTCGCATATCCAGTGCCTATCACTAGTAGAGGTGTCCCGGGGCTAGGATTGCCGGGCTCCGGTACCGAAACCGGGGCCGGGGTCAGCAAAATACACTAAACTTCAAATATTATGTACCTTTTGCGCAAGCATATACCTGGCAGTACGATACCGTTTTTATCATATCGCGCCATGCGACATTTTGTTGATAATCCCATGTTGTGAAGTTAGTGTTAATGCATTTGTTATTTGCCATATCGTGTCACGCTACATTTTGCCTATGGTAATGTAATAAAATAACTGCGCTTCATTCGGATTTTGGCTAAATTGTGCCACGAAACATTGTTTTTTGGTACCGTCCATGGACTGTATGGCCCGGCACGCTCTGGCATCGACAACGACGCCGGGACATCTCTAATAACTAGTAAAAGTTATATTGTTAAAACACAACACATCTATACACTGGAACAGAGGGAGATTTATCGTTTCAACCCCTCGTTATATAATTGAAACTTTGCACAAAACAACTTTTGTACTTAATTAACAAAACATAAAGTTACTTTGTTAATACATTGTTCGAACGCTTTCATTTCAAAAATCCTATCCAATAAACCTATTAAACATTATATAGTTATTTTTTCCCAAAGAACTAAAGTATTTCATGTGAGAAAAGACAGTTTTCACACGAATACCTGAATTTTAGCACAAGTTTGAGTTCGGTTTATTGATTTTAAACAAAGTACTCGGTTAACAGCGAAGCTTCATTCCAACGGAATAGGGTGTTTCGTGTTTGTTTTTTACTTCGAACTACAAACATCCTATGGGTCAAGTTTAGTTCGAATGATCTTAAAATAGATGCAATGTTATACTGTGTAATTTGTTGGCTTAAATGCAGTCGTGTATACAGCAAACATTATTCGCAATTATATTTCAATTGAACATATGCCTGAACCATTTGCCAATAACAAACTAAACATATACATGGGCATCGTAGGTAAGTCAGAGGGGTTGACCAGCATCTTCTGGTGTTCTCTCCCTGAGCAATTGATTTAAAATATTTCTACACCAAACCTCACTTGAAAAACCTTACCAATTATTCTGACTGCACTCAAAACCATATAGTTTTATTGCAGGATGTCTAAGCTTACATTATCGATACAGATTGCTCCGTACGGTCTCACTAGCTTGAGGCACATTTCGTAATACACAGCGTAATTTTCTTTATCAGCATCAATAAACGCAAAATCATAGGCACCAATTTCGTTCGAATCAGCGAGCATTTTTTCTGCAAAGTTTGATTTAAGCTCGAAAAGCAAACAAAAACATGAACGCTTTCTCTAATATTCATAATTAAGGCTTAGGGTCAGGCTTAGACAAAGGTTCACGCTTAAGCGTAGGTAAGCTTTTTCCAAATTTTAAAATAATCAAAATACGAGATAGTTGTTTAAAAATGGATACGTTATAATTTTTTAAGAATCGATACTTCTCAAAAACGTGTATTAACGAATCATAGGAATAAACATGTTTAACAAAGATGCTGTGTAAAACATGCATACTAAAGTCAAATTGGCACGAAACGGATATTGAAAATTCCGCTAATTCAACATATATTTTACGGTCTACACATTTTACGTGATCAAATTTACTATTTTTCAAATTGTATGAAAAAATACATACTTAGCATTTCGACCGCTCCATTTTTGCTAATTCGCAAATCAATTTTATGAAGAACGCCAGCCTAAAACAAAACCTTAACTGCATTATAAAAGTGTGACACATTCGATATTAAACTCCGAATTCAAAATATAGAAATGATTCTTTCATTGAAAAAGTGACAATTTTGTAGATTGTAACGAAATTAATAAGTAACCACCTTTTCAGCAATATCTTTGCCACCAGAATTAATCCAGTACTCGTCGGTGATATCAAATGCAACAACTTTACCGTCAGCAGGCAACGCCAAAGCGCAAGACAATGCATTGTATCCGGTATAAAAGCCTTAAATATTATTAGTTTAAAAACTAACATTTAATACTAAATTACTGTTGGAACATAAAACACATGAGAATACTTTTTTAATTAGTACTTCAGTTTTTTTGCATTTTTCTTCATAATAATTGTTTTGGAATTCAGATAGAAATGTTCTTCAGACAAAATAAATTGTCACGCATAAAGTTTGGGGAGAGACAAGTAACCCTCCCCTACCCTACTGTTGTATAGTTTCATGACTATGATAACGAGTTATTAACCTTGAAGTGAATCTAAGTTAATTTCATTCTACTCAAACTTATCCGGTCTCTCACAATTGTGTTAGTGAAACGTTTTAAACAAAACCATTCTACGATCACAAATGCTTACCAATTTCTAACGCACGTTTTGCTTTCAAAGTTTTAATTAAATTCATATTGAACTGGCTAACTTCTGGAGCAGCTATCATGAATGGCATTGGTTGACTTTGAGTATTCTGAAAAGCAATAATTTAAAAATGTAGAAAAAAAGATTACAGAAACAACGGCGGATCATAATGAAAATCAGAGTGTGCGGCCTTAAGGATCGCACTTTAAATGAATCGTTTCAAGCGGTTTAAAAATGAAAACTTTAAATGGAAAACATTTCTGATAATGTTTTTATCAATCTTAAAGACGATTACCATACGTGCAACCAAATGTAATACCTGAAGAAGTTGTTTCTGCGCAGGATGCCATTGTACTGAATGTTGCGTACTATACCCAACAACAGGATCAGCTTCAGCGTGATAACTTTTGACAAACGTTGTCCTGTAATAAATACTAGTCTGCCAGTTTTGCGCAATGCGCAAAAGTAGCGAAAGCACGAAAATTTCCTTGCAAATTTTCCAATCATAGAACAATCAGGTGTATTTCGTAAGAAATTATTGTAAACAAAGTAATGCTGGAAACTTGCTCAAAATACGTATGTGGGGCGTTTCAGCTATAATATATAGATTTTGCATTTAATTTAACAACAGTACACCAATCTTCTGCACAATATAATTGGTAAGAAATATTTTGAATGAACCATTTGTGGTTCCCTGTGGATCCAGACACGGTATTGTTGAAAGTTTTGATTTGAAAACTATTGTTTCAACATAGAACAATACAAAATTGCAGGGGCGCACCGACAGGGGGGCCGGGGGACTACGGGCCCCCCAGTCGGAATCAGTACTTGCTGCATAATTTACATTAGATATAAAAATTATGTATAGTTTCTCGCTTGCTTTAATGGTAATGTTTTTCACTAATTCATTTCCAAAAAAAGCTTGACTGCGGCGCTGTTCAGACATTAGTCATTGCACAACCGGACCAGCTCAAAATTAAATTTAGTAATAAAAAATGTGCAAAGCTTCACAATTACATAATCTCTAGACCAGTGGGGTTCGGTTTGGTGCTTTAGAAACCCCGCGCTTTTAAAGAAATGTTTTGAGACTGTTACAAAGGGATATAATGCTGAAACAATGTATAGCTTCTCGCTAGCTTCGCTCGCGAATTCTTCAAAACTCAATATAAATTCTGCCATCGCTCAGTCTGTTTCAACTCCTAGTGCCTTGATATACTTCATATAAATAAAAATTCATCACAGACTTCAAACTGAAGTGTTGCTTTAGAGTAAACGACAATAGTGTCTAGCTTTTCGCTCGAGATATTTTTTCAAGTCATGTTCACGTGGCAAACGATTCATCCTTATCCAGATCCTCAAACCGCCAAATTTTAAGGGCCCAAAAGAGTACTCTGAAATTGGTCTCAAAGCCAACTAGGGCAGTGTGATTAAACCTCATAAATACCAACAAAAAATTGCCATCTGTACTGCTAAAAAATTTTAAATTTGCTTTTGGCGGAAACCAAAGGCACGGGCCTGACTGGCGCCCCCCAATCAAAGTTTCTCGGTACGCGACTGCAAAACTGTTAGCAGGTACTGTTTGACACAATAACGCATCGATATGACCGTTTTTATTTCAAAAATGTTTTAGATGCAAAATTTTTTCTACTGTTTGTATTTTAGCTTCGGTTGTGTTTCTTTTCGCTTTAATATTACATTTTGGTCGCATTGATTATATTTACCACAGTTGGTATAGTTTATTGTATAAGGCAGGGCGATCTATTGCTATCCTTATTTACTCACAGGTTTGTTTCAATTTTTCGCAGCAGCAATCAGCGATTCAAAATGCTACGTTAAAATTCAATTTATACTTACTTTTGTTTCAACTCCTTGCTATCCGAAGCCATTGCTCTAGATGTTTTAAAGTGATTCAGTAGCTTGCTACCTTTAAATATTGACCCAATTTTATCAACTAAACCAAACCTTGTTCATCTGAAAACACTAACAAAACGTTTGACGAAGAGGTACATCGTTACAGCCTGAACTAGATATACTACCGGGTCCGAGGGTGTAACAGAACTTAGCGGGTTGCATCGTAAAGTCTGTAAATATGCTTGTAACTCGTTTCTCAAAAAATATTCGCCCAGAGACGCACAGAATTACGTCAGCATCACGAATTTATACAACAAAGGACCACGAAACGGTTTTAAAGTAGAATTTCTGATTATGACCAGATGTTTAACAGCAAATATCAGTTACTCTATACCGACGGTCCCTTAAGTAAACACAAGCTTTACAGCAGTACAGCTATAAAATTATTTAAAGCATATAAAATGCATTTGACCCTATATTTTTGTCCCAGCAACCCATAGTGATGTTGTTCTACCAGACATTTCAAGTGTTTACGGTATTCTTCAACACAACAGTATGTGCAAACAAACAGTAAACATATTATATGCTTGAACGTACTTCAATGACCAGTGCAGGAGCAGGCAGTGGGCGTTCATTCCAAATTCCAGGTTGGCGGGCCCCAAACTCGCGAGCGAGAAGCCAGACGCATTTTAAAACTTAAGCGGTTTTTGTTTCAACCGGTTAGGGTGCGGGTCCCCCAAAGGGGGGTATGGGGGGTGGCTGCTCCGGCCCTGTCAACGATTCCTGAAGGGGCGCACATTGCTAATTGCAAAGATTTTCTCTAAAAGATTAAGCTATAAAATACAGTCAATCCAGGCCCGTAGCCAGCTCACCTTGCTAGGGGGGTTTCTAACAAATTTTCAGGAGGGACATATAAGAGTGTTCGTTGACTTATAAGCAAGTTTAAAACTTTTCTACGGGGCCCCAAATTTTTCCAGGGGAAGCTGAGCCCCCTGCCCCCCTCCTTCGCTACGAGTCCGAGTCAGTCCGATGTGTTTATGCGAAACAGTGTGCTAAACTGTAAAGCAAATCATATTAACAAGTATATAAAGTAATCGGAAGCAATGTTGCGTTATTTTTTACTTAAAAATGCTGTTGTACTACTTATCTACTCTAAACAAGTTTCCAATATTTGAGATAAATTCAAAAAATGTTACCGAAATGTAACATGTCAGTTGAAGCTTTTCCGTAGGCGTCTGTCGAAAATGGTCCGATTTTGAAAATTTTTTCCTTTTAGCTTTGATTTGGCGCCGTCTGAAATCGCCGGCAAAGGAACAAATTAGAATTTTAACCATACCTCGTGGACCGATCGTATGATTGGAGAAACAAATAAAAATTTCCAGTCGCTGGTGGGACGTCAGGCATCAAAAATTGAATTGTCAAAAAATTCAAATTTGGGTGTGAAATGATCAAAAACGTCTATGAAGAGCTCAAATATGCAATGCAAAAACTTTCAAAATCCGTGCTTTAGCATGTACACCGACTCTGCCAATAACCGAAATGTCTCCTTTAATTGTGCGTACATACATATAGCCGTTACAATGCCATTTAGCATATATAATAACATAGGCTATGTTGCCGCATAACCTTATAGAAGGATCCGCGAAGCTTCGGTTCAACAAACTAACTTATATTAAGTATTAATATCCGTACACGAATTTGCAGTTACTCAATTTTTGTAAATCGGTTTTACATCGAAAGCAATAAAATATATATTACCTTAAACACCTCATCAAATTTCAACAAAAATCTACTATTTGTAGCAGCAATACACAAGCTAAATTGAACCAAAACGGTCTTGAATGTTTATGATTCTGTGAGCGTACGAGCCACAGCTTTAAACAAAGTAAAGTGTCTAAACTGTCCATACTTCAGCATAAAAACTATTGTCTAAAAACACAAACGGCGTTATCTGTGTACGACTTAAACCTAAGACGCAAATATCGAAAAGCAAAAATACAACAACATTTGCGTTAAATTATATTAAACATCATTCACCCAAACAGGACGCAATCGAGTGTGATTAGTAAAACTTACATTAAAGCCAAGGCCTAGGTATATCAAATAGTCCCTGCAAAGTCGGGTGCAATGTTCGGTTAAATCGATACTGATGGCAAAATTGTGCCGGTGTTTCAGCCTAATCTGTCACCAGCCCGAAATTTCCTCCCGGAAAAATGAGGCTAGCCCAAGAATTCCCCCAGGAAAAATTTGTCTAGTCCAGAGTGTAAACGGTTAGTTTAAGTCCGAAGCGCTCGTTTGCCGAACACCCCGGGTTTTATTAAAAGGATAAACCACATTTACATCAACGAAAGCAATTAAATAAACCAAAGAAGGCAACAACATATTATCATAACATAACAAAGGTCCTTGAAAATTACCCATTATTCTACTCTGCTTGCAAGGATATTATTCAGAGCAAATATGTTAAAAAGCACACAAGAAACCTAGTTTCAGAACAAACTACAAATCAGGTACGCTGAGAAAAAGACATTCGAAAACCCAGCATGCTATCATTCTGTCGGGTTATTGTTCCAAAAACCTTAAAAAAACATTCTTCTTTTAGATACAGCTTAAGTTTGCACAAATTTCTATAAACATTTTCCTGAAAAACATCAACAACACAGACATTTTCATTGTTAAACTCGAGTTTACATCGAGCCCTCCATATTGCCAATTGTGCATGTTGGACGATGAAATTAAAAGCTATTCTCTTTAATGGGTCGTGAATATTTCGTCCCAAAATTAAATCCGAAATCGTTATTTCATTTACTCCAGCTACCTGTTGCAAAACGGGAGTAATGAAAAAACTAATTTCTTGCGCCCGCAAACAATAAATAAACACATGAACATTATCCTCCCGCACTTCAATTCCATCCAAATAACAAAACGAACATATATTTGTCCCATCTGTAAAATGACTAGTGCGGTGATTAGTATACAATGACTTGTGTCTTAACCTAAAATGGACGTCTCGCGCAGAGCCGTCAACATATTTCGCTTTTGCCCATATCCATGATCGCTCGACAAAAATAGGTTCAACTCCTAGCTCGTCTCGCCAAAAAACATGTTTAGGATGCATGAGTCCCTTATACACAGCGTGTATCCACATTTTATACAATTTATTTGCCGACACTGTTTTTAAGGATAACTTTTCGCCAAAAAACCAACAAAAATTTCCATCCATTTTAAAAGATGACTCAATCATTGCAATCCGTATCTCTTTATATAACTCCGGTACATCAATGCGTCTCAGTTGACGTTTAGTCGAAAACTGAACTTGCCGAAAGAAATGTTCAAAACATCTCTTCCAACTCACAACTTCGGTACCTCTTAATATTCGAATATAAAACATTAAACGATTCACTTTCAGTCTGACAAAAATATTTGGGAAATTTATCCCGCCGTGTCTAGGTTGTAAAAACAGGATATCCCTTCTAATAATACTAGCGGTGGACGGGTACCACAACCACTTATAAACCACATTGATAGTTTCCTACACTAGTTGCTCAGGGGGTGTTACTAATTTTATCAAATAATTAAACATACACAAAAAATAAATGTGAACAAGATGTATTTTTCCAAAAACAGAGATACCTCGGGGCGGTATTCGCTGTTCAAGACTTGCAATTGCTTCATAGCACTTTATCCAATTTTCAGGAACATCGAGTCCCTTTGAATCAAACCAAAGGCCATAAATTTTCACTCTTTCAACAATAAAGCGTACATATTGATGGGGTACAAGTGCGTTCCTTAGATCGCCCATTAATAGTATCTGTGTTTTAGTTTCCTTTAGTCGGCTGCCAGAGGCCTTTTGAAATTTTTCAAAAACATCAAAAACCACACTTATATCTGAAATCCTACTTAGAAAAATATTAGTGTCGTCGGCAAACTTAGTCACTCGGGTGTTAATGCCGTATAGTGGTATCCCCGAAATTCTTGAAGTTATTCGAAGATAATGAGCTACCACTTCAAATCTTTAAGACTTTGGATGAATTTCAAAACCTTTATTTCGTTTTAAACAATTGCAGCACATCTGCAACGAATAATACCGATATATGATTTATAACTAATTTCCGTTTACTTCTAACAGAAACGGACATAGATTTTTGCCGGAAACAGATATCCGGTTATATCCTGGTCTAGTCCACAACATAGCTTTAGATAATGGTCAACAATTAGCGACAAAACCGCTTGTTTAAACTTTTGGTTCAATGTTACTTCTAGGGCCGTAACAGTAGATTGAGCATATTACTGCAGCTCAATTAGATATAAAACACAGTTCTTTAATTAAAGTTTATGACACTTAAGAATCCAATACATACAACAATTAATACGCCCGCCAACTGGTCATTTGCTAACATTGGGCTTTGAACTGACCTTTATTTTCATTCTGGAAACTTTAGCACAACAAATTTTCAAAGCTGAAAACTTGTTCAAACTGCGATAATTGACCGAATCACGACAACTAGTCAAACGCAAATTTTTGATCTGAACAAAAATTAAATATTGAATTTTAGTCACATGAGTATCGCTCATATTTGCTTGCATTTTAATGCTGGTGTCCTAAAATGTTCACTTTTAAATTAGCTTGCAATAATTACTCAGTGGTTTCACTGTAAAAATTTGCCTGATCATTTAGCAATCTCCATACTTTGGATGCAGCTATCTTTGTTGTAACGTGAGAATCTGCTTTTCTACGAATGTGAGATTTTTGTGAATATCAAAACATAATCAAAACTTGATATAAGCAAGCATATTATGTTATAAAACAAAATGAAAACTGTGATAAATTAAGCATAATGCCAAAAAATAAAAAAACAGGCATATATGGCAGCGTCATGAGAACGTAGACATATGCTCATATTGCGTTAACACGAACACACATAAATAGAACCAGGTTAAACCAGACGGATATATACAAAAGGGGAATCGGTAGATGTTCCCTTCTGAAATTTCTTGAGACGAAAAAGGGTGCTTATATAGAAATAAAATAAACTGGTGGCGAATAAAGTGGAAATATGAAGTTATACGCTCCCTTTGGCTGCTCCTGCTAGTTGTTCGTTTCTGCGTTGATACATTCAAGTGTATACCTACCCGCTATTAGTACAAACTGTTAGATACTACACTGTCCAATCGTTTCACAAAAAATAGCAACTAATAAAAATCGCTTTTACTTTTGAAGAATATTTTCCTTTGCTCTTCACAACCCTTAGCGTGAGCTGTAAACAGGCAAGCGTAGAAATTCTTTAACACTTTAGCAGCACATATTCGCTGTTTTACGCCATAATAGCGCAATGTCCACTGTAACTAAACAATGTTAACAGCTGTGCAGGTTTAACCAACTAATACGTCTAATATGCAAATATAATCAATTTCAAGGTAACCGCAGTTACACAAAACATGATGAAAACAGACTAAACAGATTATAATTATTTAAAGCTGAATAATTATGTTAAAAGCACCGAAAACGTCTCGATTGATTGTACTTGGCTTTCAGCTGACTAGTATTAACATTCATTTTCACAATTAGTTAAACTTTAAATGATTTTCAAAAATTGTACATTAATACGCAAAGCAGAATACATTTCGAAAACACTTTTTTTGATATGATTTTCAAAAATTGTACATTAATTAGCAAAGCATAATACATTTCAAAAACACTTTTTTGATAATTTTCAAAGTTCCAGTGAATTGATAAACTTACACGCGAAACCAGATTATAATAACAAAAATTAAGGCTTTAGCTTAGACTTCATAGCACCAGTTATGGGTTTATGAATGACACTAGTATATATCGCGTTCCTGATGTTGTACGCAAACCCTCGTGCAAATGAGTCAATCGGCCAGGATGCATAAGCGCCCAACCTTGCCGTGTACCGGTGACAGTGCAATTGTATCGAATGAAACGAGCTCCGCCACCCTAAAATATAATAAAGTAGTTATGGGTCCATAACGCGAGCGATAACCGACATTAAAACTCAAGGCAACCATATTTCAAATGCTAGTCATTCACAGGTCGTCAATGGAAAATGATTTTTTCCATCTGCTGTATACCGCTAGTTTCCCCACACTGATAAGAACACTATTAAGTTAATATGCAAACGTGCAAAAAATTTAGTCTTTTCGGTGCAAAACTGGATCAAAAACATTTACAAAGCGAACTAGACAAGATCATTTTGCTTTTAAATTGGAAAATAATGAAACAAATAGACAATGAACTTTTGCACCATAAAATGAAAACGCTTAAGCAATTTTGTTTTAACCCATAGCGTTGATATATAATGCTATAAATTTTTTGAGGTCCTGCGAAAAAAATTCTGTGAACGGCATATTATTATGAAGCAATTATAGATAAACTCACCTCGTAATCAACTCCAACGCGATTGAGTGCTACATTAATCGTGAAAGTTGATGCGTCATGGTGAGGTCGGAGCGATGGTTGTTCATCTGGACGGTAACGAACCACAAAATTCATTATTGCCTAAAACAACCAATTTTTATAAAAACAAACTTTGACACTTTCACAGCGCAGACGCGAAAACCTAAACTTCCTTTCGCATTTATAGTTTAACCTTCAGTAAAGTATGTCGTAATAGAAAATGGTTAGCACCCGAGCGTTTTAATATCTCAACCACATTCGTTCAAAGAACTATGTGCTGTAACGTAATACTGCACTGCACTTCAAAGTTTTTCCACCACAAAAGACAAGACAGAATCATAGCGTAATTTTGAATAATGACTAGATTATCAAGATTAAAATAAATAGTGAATTCAATTATAACAAACTTATAATTTCTCGCCGAAAACGCATCGAAAAGTGTTTTCAACTTCGTTCTAGTAGCATGCATCAAGTTTACTTACCTCTGCAGGACGGTGATAGTAGCCGATAAAAACTTTTTCTTGTACAGGACGAACATATTCATCAAGAATATACAAAAATTGGCGTTCGAAATTGACTTGACTCATGTGAATGTCACGTGTTGGCACATTTTCATATCCGCCTTGTAATCGCGTATCCTGCACAAAACACATCATGAAATTTTAACATTGTTCTTCTCGGTATATAACACTGATCTCATCGGCCAATTTATTTGTTAACTACATAATATTGTAAAGCAGCGTAACAAGAATAATAAATAAACGGTTAAATTGAAACATAAAGTTTATGCAAAGCACACATTTTTTTATCAAAAAACGATTTCAAGACAACCAGAATCAGTTGCAAGAATGAGGTGTGGCAACGGTTATTCATCAACTTATATTAACGTATAATTTTATGCGTATGTGCGCAATGCAGTCAATCCAAAAGCACTATATAGGAGCAACAGACGTACGGGATAAAGTTTCATAATCTTATATTATATCAGCTGTCCAATAGCTGTTTGTGGTATTATCTACCGCCAACAACTTTAGTGCAACTATGCAGATCTTACCTGATTTTTGCCGTCTGACCACTGTCCGAAAGCTTCCATCATTTCAATCAAAGCCCAACAAAAGCGTTCCGAAAACAACGGATACCAATAAACGTCGGTGCATGGCTGTAACAAATAACGTTATCACATTCATTTTAATATTCAAAACTCTACTACGTCGACACCTTAATATTTTTTATGCTTTAAAATTTGAACTACGTAAAATTCCATAAACAAAACAACTAAAGTTTATAATACCACAACCGACTAACTTACATTATTGAAATATTACGTAGCTGATAGCAAATTATGGTAAATATGATAAAACATACCTCCTCGAGATTCACGTCATTTCGCATTATATACGAGTAGTTTTCATGAATGTATCGTTCCTCCCACTCCTATAAAATACATACTCAACAACATTCCTATTCAAGCGCCTGAAACTATTCTAGGCAAGCCACAATCGCTATGCCAGCCAAAATACTATACAAACCACACGCACGTTTGCAATCTAGGAAAACAAAATCAGTCTCTAGTAAGCCAAATTTTTAATTCTATAAATACCGAGACTCTATAGTTTGCTGTTAATACAAATACTAATGTACAGCAATAGATTTAACATGACACGCGCTTACAGGTCTATTCTCAAAGATTTGATACATTTCAGGATGAGTTAGCGAAACGTCAAACGTGTCGGGATCAATAAGGCGTCCGAAATAAACCAAATTTGTTACAAATAGAAAATGACCCTAAAATATGCAAATAACACATGGTTCACAATGCTACGGAGACATATGCAAGCTTCACTGGTGTAACATTATAGTTAATCTTTTAAGACAATATTGCATAAATCATATACTGCTAAATTTTAGTTCAATGTCCACTAACACAGCGGCTAATAAAAGTCTCTGAGAAAAAATTCGCATTGTCTGTTTTACCCGTTATATCAGGGTACAGCTAGCACCACATATAAAGCTATTTACAGTCACTATACCCCTGTAACCTTTTGCAGTATTATAACACTAAAATTACTAAAATTCAACTGATATAACACAATGAGATTTTCCGGGCAATCTCGACAAAATGTAGATGTGCACAGTACATGTCACATAACATTTGAACCCCAACTGCCCTGAGCAGGAAAAACAGTGTGCCATCACTGATAAAACGTGTTAATTACACTTACAATTTCCGTGATACCACAGAACGAATTACTAGGTATTAGACATCTAAGACCATATAGGTGTTTTTTATTGCATTATAAATAGAAATCTGAATTCAAAGACCAACGTGTTGCATAAAAACCAATACACACATGATCCCGGCAGAAATGAGAAAATGACATATCGGGATCAACGTAAGTGTTATATGTGTACGCATTTTTCAACGCAGGCAACCGATGTTTATGTATTAATAAGCACTTTGCCATATGCGGAACATTCCAAATTCCTCTGAAAAGATAATATACTGCGCAACGTCAACGTAGAGTACAAAATACAACCAGCGAGATTTAGCTATATAACCTTGCAAAGGCAAAAAACCAACTAGTTATATTATTCATTTAGTTATCCACCTAAATGCTAATGAAACAACTACAATTAAAGATAATACTGATACACATTAAAGCTTAAAAACCTAATTCTGTTAACGAACTTAACTTACTTTCGTTCATTTTGAACAATTAGCGCATAATCTTCAGATCTGGCATAATAACCATTGCGATCTAATGCACCCCAAAAATTACTATACAACTTCCCATAACGAGACAGCAAAGGCGCCAAGATTGGCCTGAAATATATTGAATGGATAAATTTTTCATATGTAGACAAAACTCGCAATATTCAACCACTTATTTTTACATCTGCTTGCAGAAGCCAATCACCTTTCAAACTCACTTACCACTTATAATTATTATTCTCAAAGCTAGAACATGAATGTAACCACTTGTTGCAATTGTCAAAGTTAGAACGCCAAACAAACGTAGTGTGGGCATGGTTCAAGCCAAGTTTCACATTTTAACGCACCATTATTTGAATAAACAAATGTAGGCAAATCAGTTTTTTAAAAACAAGTTACCGTTCCAAATATTACAGCCAATTTCACTACTAGCAAGAATTTCTGATAACCTGTTCTGTTCAATTAGCAATCGCAGACTTTCCGGGTTAGCTAAGAAACTTTCTCCATCGACAGCAAATAAATAGTCCACACCAAGTTCTATTGACTTCTCACTGAAATGTAAAATAGGAATCAATAAAACGAGTTCCAAAGATTGTTAAGGTCCGTCCATACAAAGTATACCACCAAATGTAACCAGCTGCTCGAATTTTCGTACGAAATAACAGCCAAATCTATACTGGCACAATACAGTGGAGATTCGCGTTAAAAATAGATATAATAAGTAATTGCACATGTTCAGAAATTCAAATTAAATTTTTCGTATTGTTCCGCGATCATTTGGCTACGCAACTAATTTTAAAATGTTTAAATTTAGCGCTTACATTGCTGATTGTCTTGCTTCACGTTCAGATACTCCATCGCGAGGCGAAATGACTTTATAACTACGAAAGTGTGAGCCATGTGATGTGACAAACGCAGCAATATTTGGTATGTGATAGTCTACCTGAAATAAGCACCAGTTGAGTGAGGAGCGCATTCACTAGCTTAGGCAAGCCGTTCTACTTCGCCAAAATATGTGATTTTCCAGTATTGATACAAGGTAAAACAGATAAATAACATACGATTTATATATACCCTTCAAAAAATCTACCGGATAATAACCAATAACTTGAATTTTGCCTAATTACTTTTGATCCAGCAACGATTTTGGCACAGCTGGATATCACACTGCTATCCGCATGGTTTCAATTGTTCTATTTTTGCAATTTGTTTTTATCATATTTTTTGTTTTGCGCTTTGTGATCGAATGCATGCGCTTTTCTGTACTACAGAACTTACACTGTTATGAATAACGAGATCAATTCTTTTGTTGTCATAATTTTGATTCCAAATGGCATTTAGCACTTCTTCTAGGAAAGGCGTTGGTTGTTCAATAAATATTGCAAGCAGGATTCGAGGAGGCTCCTGTAAAACGTACTGTTTGAATAATATGCAATTGTAAATAGATCAAAGGCGATATTCATAATAAATTGCCAAATTTTTGTCGTTACCGATAACGATTCTAATTTTACCTCATTACTAAGCGCAAAGGTATCGGAAAGAAGAAGCAGTTTTTGGCAATGCCGATACCGATGCGGATTAATTGGCACATCCCCAATTTAAAGCTCAACCATTTACAACTAAACAAAAGCCAAACTATTAGATTTCATTGCGATTTAAATATCAAAAATATCAATTGGATATAACAGAGTAAGGAATTAACTGAACAACTCAACAAAGCAAGGAAACTCTTTATTAATACTTGTTCGCTGACATTAAAAACATTCAGTTAATCACTAAACGCAAAAAGTTTAATTTATGCACTTTTAAATCTTCCATCAAAATTTTGTTTTCATGGCAATCTCTGCAACCCGCGTCAGTTGAAAAGGCACCATTAACGTAATTTCCAAGCCAGTTTAGTACAGTCTGCAAAACACAGTAAACTATCACATAGCTTTTACTTCATTTCATCAATTTATAAGAAATTTGACGTTTTCGTATAGCTACAAAGCAATTCCGCAGAAGCAAATTTTCATGTGGCCATAAGTTTGAAAAATTAATTTTAAGCGTTCACATATTCAGAGACATTTTCCCATAAGAAAAAATAGTTTTTTTTGATTGTTTTGATAATGGCGGGGGGGTTGGGATTTTGGAAAGAGTGATGTTTTTTTTTTTTTTTTATTTTGTTTTGGTTTTTTTTTTTTTATTTTTTTGATGTATGTGGGAAGAGTAAAGAGGTTGTTGGAGAAAGGGGAAAAAGGAAGGATTCGGTTGACTGTGCATATCTGAAATACAACGCAGAGATTACAGTCGCTCGTATAACTAACAGTAGTAAGTGAAGCTTTTATGTGATACTGGAATAAGCGTTTAAAAACCTTCGAAGGTCCATTTCCATGTAAAACCACTGGCAAGGTATTGTAAGCCATATTCTTGGCGATTGGTATTGCACGAATCGGATCCATTTTTAACTCAATGTCATCCGTTGCGCCATTCAAATTTTGAAATAATCGTGATGTTGAATCAAGTGCAATATTTAGCGCATCCTGCAACGGAAACAAAACATTGATTAAGTTACCACCAAAACCGATCTTTTAAAATTATGTAAAACATCTACAACTAAATGAAGTTTTGATTCTCAAAAGGCAGTGATAAAACAAAACATCCCTTGAACTTGAAACGACAACAAAATTGGGTACAAACATAAACTTGCTAATGCTAAGTTGTGAGTATAAGTTTAAGCACTTCAGTACTGGAACTATCTTTTGCGAAAGTATTTGACAAATATTGCTAAAAATAATAATGAAGCAGCTTTCCGCGTACTCTATAAGTAAATTTGGCGGCTCTAAACCTACTCTCGTAGTTTGATCCAAAAAGATCCTTGTATAATATAGCTGGTCGTCATCGTCATCCTTGATGGGATTTTTACTGACTATTGCATACATTTCTGGAGCATAACCAATAAAACCTACAATGGAACATCGGATTTCAAAGCAAGTATTATTATCATGATCACAAAATATAAGATGCTAGGACAAATTTTGATTAAACCTGCTAAGTATGTAAATAAAAACGTTACTGTCAACTGCATGGTTGTTTAATGTAAAGAATCCAAAGTATAACACTAACATAAACCAATAAACTACTTCAAAACTACTTTTCAACCAAAACCAGAATGTACCTCCTGAATTCAAATACCGCTTTCCCGATCGAACCACCGGATACTTAGACTGAAACAAAAAACAGAAAACTCTGCGTACTAAGCATAAATTGTACTACTGAATCGTATCACTATCAGTTGCTTTTATAGTTACCCAGGCTTTTTACAATAGAACCAAATGTTGCAATCATGTATTCATTACAAAGTGGATATTCGTCTGACTTCTACTATACAACATATAAAACAGGAAAACCGATCAAAAATATAACACGTACCGCAAGGGATTTATCCGGCCAACAAAATCCTTCAGCGCTGAATACAACTTTTGAACCAAATTTTTTGAATCGATTTATAAGTTCCTCTACTGGAGCAGTTATTATAACGTCATAACTGAAATAATGATACACATAATTTTATTGATATCGGGGCATACGCTAAAATGTGATACTAGTATCTTTGCATATTCAAACAAAACGATTAAAATTTGCATAAAACCATTGTTCAATGTTCAACACAACCATGCAACCGAATCGCACTGTTATTAGATTGTTAAAATATTGGCTTTCAAGCAGTAGGAACTTGGACCACCAAGGTATAATGATTTCAAATTTCTGTTAAAATAAAAATGAAACATTTCGCAAAAATGAAATTAAAATTAACCCTAAACATAAAGAAACTCGTATTTCTCAGAAGACATATTACCTATCTGTGAACATCACAATAAAATCATGGCGATTTTTGTAAGGTTCAAGGGCATCTTTGAGCAATCGAATCTTCTGACCACCTCCAACAGATGTTCTCACGTTACCTCCTTTCCATTTGCTACCAAGACCCAAAACCTTTAGCAAGTAGCACCACGTATAGTAATAGTCAATGTACGATTGCATATTCGGATCCGGTTTAATATTCGATAAAAAACTGTTATCAGTATCTTATTCCGGTGTCCTTTATAACAACCTAACGGATATTTAAGCGGATGGCAACAAATTTCATGAAACTGCATTTTTATAAGTAAGCTATTTTAACAGTTTGCTGCGATTGCATTTCTGGGCAAGTCAAGAGGTTCAAGTTTTGATACGCTGAAGTAAAAATTAAAAAATTCAAACTGACATATTTGAAATGAAGTATACATAATACTTTGCTTGACTCAAGTACTTCGAAAACTGGACAAATTAGGCTGTTAGATAGCTCCATATTCTGTCACGGTATCCGATAAATTACTATCGCGTAACACCCTGATAATAGTAAACATTAAGAATACATAACAATTACATTACTTAATTTCAAACTAGGGATGTGCCGATTAATCGGCATCGGCATCGGTAACAATAGGTACTTTTTGAGATTTTTGGCAATGGCCTTGCAAAAAATGCCGATTTTTGCCGATACCTTTTGCACATCACAGTCAGCTGCAATGCTACCAATTTCACTTGTTGGCGTATATCAGTATGTCTGATAATGTAGTATCCAATTTGTCTTTAAACATAGTACATCAAAATTGGAATCGGCATCGCTATCGGCATATATTCAAAATAAATATTGGCATCGATATCGGCAAATGTTTTGATACGTATCGGCACATCCCTGTATAAAACTTATACATATTTTAAATGCATACTGTTATTCTCACATAAGCGAACGGCCATAGTGGATACGCTTCTGAAACTTATTTAAGTATTTTAGTTAGCGGTATCGCTTGAGAAATGTGAGACGCTGTCCAACTCTTGCGATTTCGCCGCGTATTCATATTCGTTTCGTGTAGTACCAAACTTACAGTATATAAAACCGTTGTAGCGAACAGTTTGCATCGCTGTGTAGCTCAGTGGTTAGAGGAGCGGGCCGGTAATCCGCACGTCGTGAGTTCCAACCCCACCGTATCCGCAGCAAAATTTCAAAATTTTCGTGAGTCTCTAATATGATACTGCTTAACTTAGAACTTAATTAAGTTTTACTTAAGTAAGCAATTAACACTGAAGTAGGCAGGAACCGGAATTTTTACGGTTTTGTTGCTAATTACGAAAAATAAGCTTAAAAATAGGGAAGTGCTTGATTAATCGGTATCGGTAATAATCGGCAGTTTTCCTGACTATTGGCATCGGCCATCGGCACTGCTAATAAATTGCCGATTCTTTGCCGATTCTTTTTGCACAGATAACAGTCAGTTGGAATGCTATCAGTTTCATTTAAAAGTGCATATCTGGTGTCTTGTCAGAAAAAAACTATTATCTCTTTTGCGTTTGTGTTTGAGAAAATTTATTAAAATGAACCGTTCGAGAAAATTTATTAAAATGAACCGTTCACTATAAAATTCTAATCGTTTGCGAAGGTTAAGGTTTAAGTCTTTATATAATGGTGTAATGTAGTATCCTACCTGTTTATTAAACATGATGCACTAAAGTTGGAGTCGACATCAGCATCAGCATCGGTTCTACATCGGCCAAATTTCAAAATAAGGGTCGGCATCAGCAAAAATTCTGGTATCGGCACATCCCTACTTAAAAATAAAAAAATTATCTGTCAAAGGTAGTGCTGAAACTGAGCCTCTTTTCACAATTTTGCAATTGTCTTATGAGAAACCCATCAAAAAACTATTAAGAATAAAAACTTGCCGTTATTGCTATGTCGTTTAGTTCAACAGAATTAGCAAACCGCTTGTAGCCGTCCGTTGAATCCGTTGCCACAGTGAATAGCATGAAGTCTAAAAAATTAAAATCGTCTGTGCAATAATAATTTAAAATATTTCCATTTTTCTCCATTGTGCCGTGTGCGACACCTACATATGAAAGCGCTATACTTCAATAAACACCAACATCTAAAATTAGAATGCAACCAGGCGGACGTCGACATTATAGGCAGAACATACAAAACGTTTGCGAAATCAGCCACAATTAACAAATTTGCAAACTGATTTTGACACTTTGCCAGCTCTGTGTATACATGCGTAGTTTTGCTCCAGTAAATATAAAATCTTCCGTGTACGCTTCAAAACCAATAGCAATCAAGAGAAGTTATTAGGAACATATATTTATATACCGAATTCGCAATTAAAGTTATGTTTCTCTGATTGTAATTTCATCATTATTTTTGGCGTTTTTTGTAATATGCTTAATTGCATACACGTTACATACCGCTGCCGCCCAATGCAAATGACAGTTGATATGCAGCCAAGCCAAAAATAACGAGTTTCGAGATCATCATGAAACATTACATCTGTATACTCTGCTAAACTAGAAACCTACTGGCGATTAAAAACTACACCAAGACTGATCCTGAAAACATGTATGTTGGTATATGTGGTGTAGTATATGTAAGTTCATTGAGTGTGTAATGTAAAACACATATACATACACATGCACAAATATAGCGTTAGAGAAAACTATAATATAGCAAGCGTGGTGTAATGGGTAGTGCGCTTGACAGGCGAGCGAGAGGTTCTAGGTTCGATTCCGATGTGGCCATAAGCATCGGAAAAATTAAGGAGAAAAACTATGTATATTCGCAGTACTTCGGAGAAAAGGGTCGTTCGAACCATGCAGTTCTGACAAAGTTGTGCACTAACGTGCTGGTGTCATATACTCCTGATAATTCTTAATACAGAGCCGCAATGCTAATTGACAATTTGAAGCTTTTAATACCAAGTCTGAAATTTTTGGCCGACAATATGCTTTACACTACTTTACCACATGTGTTATTAAACAACAAAATTTGCATCCCAATGCTAATAACAACTATGAAGATCATAAGGACGGACCGCACAGACAACATTATTATCATTAACAGCATAGTTGCTCTTACAACTATTTACCATTAAAATAAACTAGCTAAAAAATTTCTATTTGTACATTTGTCTTGTTTTTTTTTTTTTGTGTTGCTGGTGTTTTTCTGTTTTTTTTGCTGGGCTTTGGTGTTTTTGGTTTGTTGTGGTTGTTCGGTGGTTCTCTTGTGTTGGTTCTGTATGCTTCTCTCCCGCTTCGCTTGCTCTTCTTCTTGTCGTTCTGGCTTTGGCCTTCGTCATCTGTTTCACTCCAGCGCCTCGAATTTTCATTTTTATCATTTTTCCCGGCTTCGACAGTCTGTCTAGAGTAAAAGACATAGTGTTGCCTAGCTTCCTGCTTCGCTCACGGTTTTTGCAAATCGTGTTCATATGGCCAACAAATCGACCTTTCCAGATACTCAAACTGTCTCACGGAGCCAACTAGGGAAGCGTGCAGACCAAACTCATAAATCCCACGAAAAAATTGAGATCACTACTGCTAAAGTATTCTAAGTTTGCTTTTAAACGGAAAAAATCACAATCCTGCTGAGTCAAAATTCGACTCCGCCAGTGTCTATTAGACTCAAATTAACTATAGGGAGTCGAATTTTGACTCAGTTTGTGTAG
This sequence comes from Enoplolaimus lenunculus, assembly GCA_030248215.1. NCBI lineage: Eukaryota > Metazoa > Nematoda > Enoplea > Enoplida > Thoracostomopsidae > Enoplolaimus > Enoplolaimus lenunculus. The sequence goes on along the minus strand of JASANG010001611.1, from coordinate 15,160 downwards.
TCAGAAAAAGCCTATTTCGGAGAGAGTCAATTTGACTCACCATTTTTGGCAGCGTAAGAACAACTAGCATGTTGCGACTAAACTACTTTTACAGAATCTAAAGACCATAAGGACGGGTCGCACAGACAATAATATCAGCAGCGCTGGGTTCAAATTAATATTTCTTGTACAACGGTACCTAAAGACAGCCGAATGATAAAGAGTGTTATTTCGCCAAAATCACATTCTTTTGCAAAAAAATGTGACAGACAAGATGATAAAGTAAAATGAAGTATCCACTTACTCTACGATAACGCAAAATTTTTTGTCCTTTTTCAACACCACTCAAAATGAAATCGTTTGTTACTTACTGGTGATATCTACGATACAAGGAAAGGATTAATGTCGCTCACACGTTACAATACGTGCACTCCGCACATCCGTCGTCCCCCTTTGCTGTTTTAAACACTATCTATACTGTTATTGCGTATTAACTGTGTGCGGAAATTTTATGTCTAAATTAAAAATGCCTGCATAGAGTTTTGTTGCACTGACGGACATTTTGTATACTGTTTGCGCAATATGTTAATATTAAATATAGAGTTGCGTGAACTGTCGTACTTTATCGTTAGAGTCTAAAAGCTCTCGCCGGAAACCGCTAAATAAGATAATTAATTTACACCGTTTTTTGTTGTTTTTTGCATGTTCGCCAAAATTTCCCGCTAAAATTTGAATTTCACGACAGAATTTTAATTCCCGCCAAAATTTGAATTTCCCGCCATAATTTCTTTTTTGCCGCCAAAATTTAAATTTCCCGCCAAAATTGGAGTTTTTCCGCCAAAATTTGAATTTACCCGCATAAATTTGAATTTTCCGCCAAAATTTGAATTTTCCCGCCAAATTTGAATTTCTCGCTAAAATTTGAATTTTCCCGCCAAATTTGAATTTCTCGCTAAAATTTGAATTTCCCGCCAAACTATGATCTTTCCCGCCAAAATATTAATTTACTCGCTAAGGTGGCCTTAATATGTCTATCCTATAAAAATATCGTCGAGTACACTGTTTTTCAAACATTTCAATGTCCTAGACAGTGTCGCTGCAAAATAGTCGTGTCCGGATAGAGTTTCCGTGAAACTCTGTGGAATTTGTGCTTTATTTAAAATTTTAAAGCAATTTTGTTTCGTAAAAGCAAAACTTTACGCTTGAATAATTTTTTTTGGATTTTACGCCAACCGACAGACTAAATCTTGGTGAATCTTACGAAAATTTTAGCAAGTTTATAAAATTAAAACTTAATTTTTGCGGTATGCGGTTCTTAATGAGCTTGTTTACAATGATTTTAGCAAAATTTATACTTTTTGTGCTTTTTTCAGCATATATTTACCTCTTTACTTCCATTCACAACAAACTATTTAAGTTTTGACCTTTTTGTAACAAAATTTACAAAATTTGCCGCCTCACCTTTTCACTAGCATTTTTGCTACTCTGACAAACTCACATCCTGTCTTTGCTTCCATACCTTAAAGCAGGTCGTCAATGTTCATAAATCCATACAAACAAAAATATTTTGCTATTAAAATGTTTTTGTAACCTTAAAAAAGGAAAGGAATAATTGTTATCTGTTTTACTAAAAATTACGTTTAAGGTTTTCAAGTTCAAATATTCATCACCTGCTCCAAAATTTACGCTTTCAAACTTTGAGATGCAAGTGCTCATCACTTGCACTATAACTTTCATTTTTAAATATTTAAGAGCAAGTGCTCATTACTTGCACTTGATTGTTTTATCAACATTGTTTTTTACAACTTTTCGTTTTTAACTTTTGCTTTTTTGGCAGAGTTAAATTGATTTCGTGTCGGCAGGGTACCTTCTAACCATGTTGCTCAAGGGTGAACGGTGTTCTCCGCAAGGGTAAACCCAGATCTGAAATCAGACCCGGCTAGGTACGGTAACTGTATGACGAACGCTCTGCAGTCGCTTTAACTGTATCTAGTTGGAGGCCACAATACCTTTGGGGCTGGTCAATGGCTGACGACAAGTGTAGATCTATCGAAATCTTTTAAGTAACTTAAAATTCGAAATTAACTTTTTTGATCCTTTGGGCGTCTTTGTTATTTTGCCCTTCAATCAAACTCTGTTGCTTCCTGTTCCGTTACATTACTCCCCTTTTAAGCCTTATAGCTCCTACTAAGGCTTACATTAGTATCCAGCTGGAATTACCGTGTGGTCGGTGCATATGTCTTGTAACGGGTCAGAGAGCGCAGCTTTAATTGAATATAGTTTTCCCCAATTCGATCCGGGTCATTTTGCCATTGTTCACAAATATGAAGATGTAAATAATTTGCAACTGCTTGCGGGAAGCGAATTATATTACGAACAATCCTGTTTTGCGTTTTTTTATCGTTTATGAACCTGCCCCTCGTGTGACACGTCCGTAAAAGTATCGGCCAACAACGGATGATGCATGAAGCGTAATGCGTTTCCGATAATTATATGCCCTTTTTGTGCTCGTGTCGTGCTAACAGTTATGCGGGGTTCACGTTATAACTGGGGCAGCCTGGAACACGTTTTGTCCCTATGACTATAGCTGGTAACATTTTGTCTGACCGTTTATCCGCTATGAGATTCAAAAAATTTGAATTGTCTGCTATCCTGATGTGACATCTACAGTTTGTACTGCAATATCATATGATATTCCAAATATTCTCTGCGAGTATCATATGATATGTTTGAAAATGTCTGCAAAGTTGTGGTAAACTAGCTTGATTGTACTGTAGAATGTCATATGATACTAAAATTTCAAATTTGAATTATTTGTACTTAGGAATATATTTTGGGAAAAACTTAGCGAGAAACAGAACGGTAGAAGGTAATTCAACTTGCGAAATCATTTAATGCTGCATTATACGACTTTTTACTTTTATTTAGCGCGCACAAATTCCATTGTCCTGTATAAATATCATATGATATTTAGTAGAATTTTGGAATATCATATGATATTCGCATAAATGTCCCGCAGTATCATATGACAAATGGTTATTTGTATACGATGATCGCTCGATATCAGTGATTTGTAAGCCAATGTCATGTGACATTCACATTTGGTCTACATAACCGCTATTCGGATCACAGAATTTTATGTTGACGTCGAATCAACATTGGACAAAACGTGTTCCAAGCTGCCCCAGTTATAACGTGAACGCCGCATTAGTCGCCGCCGATAATCTGATAAAAACCCTTGGACCTGCTGTTGACCATACGTATCATAGTAACCATCTGACAGTACCAAACTTATTATCATGAAATCGCATTCATTACCTTGCCATGTGTTCGTACAGCCAAGTTTTAATGCTGAATAGGACTTTGATAACAATTGCTTTAATACCAAGCATTGTGCTGCGTACGTTGCGTCGATGCCTATGGTATTAGGCGGGATACCAACTGCAACCATTCGATCAACTACTTCTACCACATGATGAATTTCGGCAACATTAGCAACATTATACCAGCTACTTCCGTGTCGTGCCATTATTCCTTCCACGTAAATAAAAGAAACACCATTCTTTGCCGGAAACAGCATTTTGCTTGCTCTTTGATTGGAGTTATCAAACAATTGGTTTATCTGCTGATTTAGATAGTTATGACTTTCACCAATAAGTGGTGCTTCCAGATATATAATTGCACTAGGGGTTCCACAATACCAGCTATGCTGCGATAATTTCTTTTTAAAGTAATGGCATCCGCGCTTTTCGTCATTTTGGTTACTCTAGCTATGAACTTTGCTCCAGATTCATCGCCTGCGACGGTCTTAACTTTTGGGGCTGTTATATACGCTGGTAATTGTTTAATATCACATAGCATAACTAACTGACCTTCAGCAACAAGTGTTGAGGCAAGTAAAGTTCGTGGCAAGTCTACTGAAGCGGCTTCATCGATGATTAATATTCTGAAATGCCCAGTTTGAGTCTTTTGATGGTTGCCTAATTCATGATTGCTAAATCTACTGTAGTGACAAATATTCTGTAATTAGGTAATCTTCTGATCTTACAAACGATTCACCAGTTTTATCATCATCAATAGCGACGAAATTTGAGTACTTCAATACTTCACCAATTCCTCTAGCGGATATTCATCTCTTACCATTCGTTGAAGAGCATACTGCGGTACTGACCCACAAAGCCGTTTTACATAGTTCATTATTTTCAGTGCTAAGACGTTTGCAGCAGCGTTCGTTGGTGCGAAGCGTACATAAAGTTCTTCCAGAAACGCCAAATGCATAAGCGCCATTATAAGCGCTATGACGTGTGTTTTACCAGTTCCTGGGGGAGCTTGACAGCTAATTATTTGTTGCCCATTCAATATTGCTTTTAAAACGAATTGTTGTTCACTTTGTTGTTCACTATCTAAGTCTTTAATATACACCTGTAATAAATCCGGTAAAGCACGCTCTTCACAATTATTTATATCACTTCCACCGTTGAAGATATTGCTAATCACATTTCTCCAATTGTGTCTGAGTTCTGTTCTATGTTTTTCTTTGTTATATATCCCAAATGGTTTACATTGTGAAGACGCTGATTGTTCAAAATTTGTATTTTGAATTGTATTGTTAGTTTTCCTCGATTTGGTATTCAATAATGTTGTTTTATCATCCATAGTTTTCATTTCACTACAGTTTGTGTCGGCATCGTCCAAAATGATAACATCAGGTTTCGACAAATCGTACAAGTCCATTGAACTGTGCTGTATTTTCCTATCATAAGGTTGCTTGTTTTCTCTATGTTATTGCTCCTGAGTTAACCGTTCCTTATTTTCTTCTTCATTCTCGTCTGTATGTAAGTTATGCTCTTCATTGATTAATAAAATTTTATACAATGCTAATAAATACCCAGTTACTTTGCTTACCATTCTAATTAAATACAGATGGTGAGACTCATCAAATTCTGGTTTGCTGTTTATCATCTCTCGAATTATATTCTTCACTCCATCATTGAGTTTTAGCTTGATGATGGATTTTGCTTTTGATTCACCCAAAAAGTCGCTTATTATATAAGCGGGCAACTTTGCCGGCCAATTAAGATGTGTAATACGAATTTTGTCATCCATAAATTTTGCTTTTACGTTTCTATGTTCTCTGGATGCAACTTGAACGAAAATGTAGATTGCCGAGTCATTTTGTTCCATCGTTTATGTGAGTCTTCTACTTCTTTGGCAGGTATGAGTGCATTGATCTAACCAAACATCGTTCGGGATCATTTTCATCATGTTGTGTTTGGCCAATAGCCTCGGCTAAGCAGCGATGTCCAACGTTGTGCTTTATAACAATCGAATCTTGTTGCAAAATGTTTTGAATATCTTGGCTTGGCAATTGTATATTGTCAAATTCTCCTTTCGTTGTAACGTTCACTGGTCTTGTCAAGGTTTCATGCGTATACCAGACAGGTATGGGAATTAGCTTACATGCTTTAAAATGCGGTATAAAACAGGATTGACTGAATCGCGCCGTTTTACATATTCGCTGCGTGTTTGGTTCGCCTTGTGGTGTCTGTGGAGGGTTGAACAAACTGTCTGGAATTGCAGAAAGTGATTCACTGGGCGGTGGTTTGGGTGTGATACGCGCTACTTCGTCGAGCAATTGTATTGTCTTTCCTTCTAGGTCATAGTCGTGCCAGTGCTAACGGATATCGCACCATAGTGGTAACTTGACAGATGGTTATCCAAATTGTTTTGCTTCTACCCAGGTTTGAAATGTATAATATTGTATTCCCGGGACTTCAGATTCCAGAGAAACTTTGATGTCTGGTAGAAATTAAGTGTTGCGAATCACGAACTGTAGATATGCAGGCCATACAAAAGTTTCGGTAGCACTCTTCTCTTGTCGGTGTAATAAATTGGGATACTATTTCCTCAACATTAGGTGGTTGTCTAGGTGAAAATCTAACCAAGGCATCCAACGGGATATAAGCATTTATTCCGTGCCAAGATTGAAATTGTTGTCGTTGTGCCTCAGGTAAAATATCGTTAAGACATACCGTTGTAGCAAAGTTTACAAGATTCTTAGCTTTGGTTTCCATGGTGTATTCGTTTAACTGTAGTGTCGATTTCTAATTAGTAATAGTATTGAAGCGTTCTTTCGGAATTGGTTTTTGTTAGCAGCGTTGATTCTTGAGCCGACATCGATTAATCCTGAAATAAAATAATTGAAATATCACTGTAAATAATTTACTTCAGCATCACTAGCTAGTTCCTCTTCAAAGTTTGGATCTGCCTCATATGTTAAAGGCTTACCAAACTTATTAGATATATTTGTGCTGACAGGTTGAAACCATGCACCGGGATAATGTTATATGATTTACGTGAACTTTTAGTGGTTTAGAAGCTTTGGAAGTTAATGATTTTACAACAACATTTGGATAATTAATACTAACTACTTCAAAAAGCCTTGGCTGTGCTTTAGTTATATTTTCTGCAGCTAGTTGCCACGCATCATGTAAAGCTCATTTATCGTCTCTTGCGTAGTCATCCGTGTCCATATAACCTCTATTTGAAACTGGCAGAGATATATGTAATGGTATTCTTGGTTCCACACCATATACTAAATTAAACGGACTGTGTCCTGTAGTTTCGTTTACACTTATACGATACGCAAAACATGCATACCGAACGAACTCAACCCAGGTGCGCTGGGCTGTATCAACATACTGACTTATCATCTGCATGAAAGTTGCATTAATACGTTCCACAACCCCGTTGGTCTGTGGCCGATAAGGTGTAGTGAAGATTTTTCTTATCCCAGCAATTCGGCTAATCTCATAAATTAGCTCGCTCCTGAAATTTGGGGCATTATCGCTAACCAAAGCAAATCGCGCGGAATGTCGACATACTATTTCTGTCATAATATTTTTGCTAGTGTGAGAGCTTTTTGATCTGGAGCGCAAATTGCTTCTGGATATTTTGTGAATCGGTCAATAAAGATGACAACATGTTTACTACCATTATAGGATTCAGGTAAAGGGCCTAACACATCCACATGATAGGTGTGATTTGGTTCGTTTGCAGGTATTCGAACTTATGGGGCAGCTGCTTGATAAAGCCCCCGATTACGAGTACAACAATCGATACATAATTTGCACCATTGGGCAACATCCTGGTACATTCCTTCCCAGTAATATTTAGGAAGAATCTTATGATACGTTCTAGAAATCCCTGAATGTTGTCCCCCAATAACATCATCATGATGTGCAGATAAGATTTCTCGTTTTATGTCTTCAGGAACAACAAGTTGTTTCCAAGCTACTCGGGGACCGGTACGTAAAGTTGAATGATGGTGATATAATAAACCATTGCGAACAAAAAATCTGGGGCTAGAAAGTGATAAACATCGGGCCATTTTGTCATCATCCTGTAATTTACCACCTAATAAATACTGCAGTATCATGTTCATATAACGATCGGCCATCTGCATTTTTGCGAACCGGTCATGTTCAGCAATTTTATTTTGTACCTGATCATTATAAAGGGAATATCTTCGGATTCAGTAACAATTTTATACAATCAATCTCACCGGAATTTTCCAGTCTTGATAAGGCATCATCATGACTCATTCATTTTCCAGGTTTATACTCTACTGTAAAATCATATTCCATTAAAGTGAGCGCCCAACGTTGCAACCTACCTGAACATAGGCAGAATGATCAGTTATCAGTTTAAATTTTTGCCGATATAAATAATTTCGCAAATGCTTCACGAAATACACGACTGCTAAGGCTTTTAATTCAGTTATACTATAATGGAACATCCACGTTATACTGCACACTCTACTGCAAAAAAATGTCTGGGTCTTAGTAAGACCCGACGTCGCTTTAACACACTATTACGAGACCACTGTAATGTCCGGTATCCCTAACGAGGACGTAAAGACATATTGCACTGTGTTCATATAGCATAGCAAACATACATAACAACAACACAAACACACATATACACTTATTGATTATGCTTAATTTTTTACCTTTTGTCCCGACTCCCTTCGGACAGTGTCGGGACAATTAATAGTGTCTACGTACCGCATAAAATTGTACCTACACGCTAGTTGCACCTTCAATTTGTACACAGATCCCTACCGGGTGGTTGGACAAATTTTAAACTTAGCGAGCGCATTATAACGTGGATGATCCATAATTTCTTTCGCCTTTTTGTAATGTTCTACTTCCGAAAGCTATTGAGTTTATCTTACCGTCATGTTCTTCTGAGAGTACCCTACCTATGCAAGTACCACTTGCATCTGTTTCAAGTGTATAAGCAAAGTTCGGGTTAGCTATGACAAGCACTGGAGGTGATTATTAGCTTGGTTCTTAAAGTTTCAAATGCTTGCTGACAATTTGTATTCCAGTAAAAAGCATTATTTTTCTCAAGTAATTTATGAAGTGGACTAGCAATTTTTGCAAAGTCCTTAATGAAACATCTGCAGTAGCCCACTATACCTAAAACCCTCGTAGACTACGTAAATCTGTAGGTATGGGGAAATTTTGCACTTGTAGTGTCTTTTTAAGGTCTGGTCGTAAACAAGTACTTGATATTATATGCCCCAAATACTCGACTTCTTGTACTGCAAAACAGCATTTTCCGCTTTTAATTTTAATCCAACTTCGCGCAAACGTTGCAACACTTGACGGAGACGCTCTAAATGCTGAATGAATGTTTCTGAAAATACCAAAATGTCATCTATGTAGACAGTACAGACTCGTCCTTGTAGTCTACTCAATGTAGCCTCTGCATTGCAAAGCCCAAACGGCATAGCTTTATATTGAAATAGACCAATTGGTGTGACAAAGGCTGTCTTTTCAATGGAAGATTCCTCCATTGGCGCCTGGGCGGTCTATTTCAATGGAAGATTCCTCCATTGGCGCCTGGTAATACCCTGATACTAAATCACCTGTGCTAAAATATTTCGCTTTTCCAATTGTATCCAACAAATCATTTATGTTTGATAATGAATAACAATCTTTAACTGTATGTTGGTTTAGCCTTCTATAGTCTACACATATTCGAAGTGACTTTTCATCCTTTTTTCGTAAAACAACGATTGAGCTAGCCCAAGGACTAACCGATGGTTCATTGATGTTCATTTCTAACATCTTATCAATTTTTTTTTCAACCGGTTCCTTTAATTTTAAAGGAACTCGGTATGGTCGTTGTTAAATAGGTTGTGTGTGTCCAATGTTTCTATTTTGTGACATGCAACCGATACTTTTCCTAAATCATATTCACTTTTTGGGAAAACATCGAAAAACTCTTCCAAAAGCTTTTGCAACTGTTTTAACTCTTCTATTGAAAGCTGGTCACCAAATTTTGCCTGCTGCAAAAAGGTGAGTTTGGCTTCTTAAGGATTATATCCAGTTGCATTGACAATAAAACTTTTATCCAATGCTTCTAGTTGTCCTAATGTAAGATTCTTATAAAGTTTCACCGGGTATCTACATGGGTTAAGTATGCGTATCGGTATGTGTAAAGTTGATTGATTAGACAATAGTAACGGTGCCACAAGTAAGTTAAACTCTGCATGTAGTATAATGTGCGGTTCAAATAGAACATGCCACACATTTGCTGTTAATCCATCTGTACTGCATGGTATTATTATCTCTGTCTGTGGGGGTTTTGTAATACTCTCAGGCAATGAGACTTTTCGCCTGCTTGTTTTCCCAAATTTAAATTCGTTTCCCTCTATGAAAGCTTCACTTTTTGCATAGTTTATTGTTATGGTACCCAAGTGCCATAAAATATCTATGCCTAATACGACAACATACAAGCTATCCGTCACTATATATGCATGAAAGAATAGGCATGCTGAACCTATCTGAAATTTAACCTTAACTGCTCCCAATATCTGTAGTAAATGACCCGTTACCATGCGAATATCGAGCCGGGGACTGGTAAAATTTAATAGCGATCTATTTCTAATTCAGTAACCGCTTTTTCTGTAATGAAAGTGATGGCACTGCATGCGTCCAATAATGCCTTTATAGGTTTATTTTCAACAAAAATCGATAGTTCTCATACATTGGGTTCTCCTGCAATACTAACCATAGAGCTAGGTTTAGGTCTATCTAATGTCTTAGTTACATCACGTGGTATATCATATCTAGGTCGATCGCGTTTTGTGTGTTGTAGTAATCGAGAACAGCTTGGAGTTAGTATCAGGCTGGCTATGTTGTTCCTATTAGGTTTTGGTGTTTTAGGAGGCAAAGTGACTTCTATTGGATTTCGAACGGTAACTGCTGCTACAGCACCGGATAATAAATTGGAACACGTAGGTTGTTCTGAAGTATTTTGTTTGTTAGGCGTACGTCCTATCAGGTTATTTTCTTCTGTTGTCTCGCTCTTTCCAGGATCCTTAAAACTATTCAGAAAATTTGAAAATCTTGTCTCTAATATAGTCATTGGGGTTGGTACCCTTGGTGTACGAACTCGGACAGGCACTATAGATGAAGTAAAGCTTGATGGACAGTTTATTTCTGCAGTCTTGTGAGAAATCTCTTCAGCGCTTACGATGCTTAGCGAGAGTGCGTTAAATTCTTGTAACTCCTCTGGTTAAATCTCTTGCCGAATATACCTAAACCTAATTTTATTTCGCTTTCACCAAAATTCACAATCTCTTTTTATCTCAAATATCTTTAACAACCTACCAAATAGCGACATGTCTCTTAAAACATGTGGTTACCTATATTACAAATAACACTCAGATTAATGCAATGATTATATGTAATAACGACGAATGTTGAGCGGCGGCATCAAGCATATCGAAGCAATGTGGAGAAGGGAGTCCCGAAAAGTTTAAACTTGGAGTGGGAATTTTACTAATGTTGAAAGTAAAATGTTGCATATCCGTACTGTGGACGTGATTATCCTATCACCAACAGTTATGAAAGAAGATTTTTCACGGGGAAAGAAATAACTCCATTGGGCGGTATCGCAAGTTTCTCGCTCCGCGATGAAAATTAGACTTCTCGGTTAGTAGTTACTTTTGGAAATGTATCACTCGTACGGACCATTACACCAACTCGAGTAGTATCTAGGGTGGTATCTTGCCGAAATTGTGTAACCTGCACTTTGCATAATTCACTCCATTATTCAAATCTCGCGATTGCAGTTAGGCATTCATTAGCTTCTGAACGAGGTAAAACCTGCAACGGGCAATACCATAATCCCGGTCGCCTTTTACAAAGGGAGGGAACAACTTCTAGATATGAGTTCACACCATGATGACAATCATAAGTCATATAAAAGTAGGAAACTTTACGCGGTTAGTAATATTTTTCTCAGGTATATTAAAACCAACGTTAGAGATAGATAATAAAGGTAGAATATCTCTTTTTGTTATTTTGGGATTTCTAAAATGATCCCAAATTTTAGTTGAGCAATATTTACTATTACTGGGTATGCCGTAACAAATTAATAAAAAGGCTTGGTTCGTGTTCATAAAATGTTTTTCGTAGAGCAGGCTCTGCTGTTATTTATCTGGTAATCTGGGTGGCACTTAGTATTTCTGAATCTATTTTGCCCTCTAAACTTGCGGTACTTACAGATTGCACCAACCGTTTTATTTGCATAACAAACAAATTTGCCGGGGAAATTTGGTTCATTTCTTGACCAAACACCTTTTACCTCGCACGTAATATGTGCAACCATGTGGTCTAAAAACGTCATTGCTTTATGGGTAAAAGTATAAATTTGCTGATTTTGTATGGAAAGCGGGTGGATGGCTCGAGCTTGTATTCCAGTTTTATGTTCAAGTATTGGTACCGCTTGTGTTAATGCACTAATTTTAGGCTGAAGGTAAAAAAGCTGCAGGCTATTTGCAATTGCCATCCCTGTCCTGCCACTGACGTAAACCCTGTCAACAAAAGGGGCAAAAAACGTTTGCTTCGTTCTGCTTTTGGAAACGTGCACATATTCTGATTATCATGACAAACGCCTCTCAACAATTCTTCGTAAAATCTAGGGTCAAAAGTTTGGAAAAATTCCAAATAAAATTTTTGGAAATATCGGTGAGTATATTCAATGAAATTGAAGCAACCAGGACAGTCTGAATGCTTAATAAGCCTGGGAGGTTCACTCAAGTTGTAAAAGCAATGCTGCATGTGCAACATAATCGGGACATACTCTGAACGTTCGGACGTAAGGAGTATACCGCTAGGTACTATACCCATTCCTACCTCGGGAAAAATTCGGGAGTGAAATTTCTTTAAAGCTCCTGCCATCGTGGCATTTACTGCGTTTATTAAGGTAAGTAAACATATCACGCTGAACCATGGTGTTATAAATATGGCTACAGGTTTTCGTGGCTTAACTAATGGCGTATCTTCTAAATTTTTAGGAGTAGTAGTTGTTAAATCATATTCACTAGAAGGTCTCCGAGGGGGCGTCCGAAATTCTTCAAAAATGGTTTTGAATGACACATAATCCCTTTTACAACTTCCTTTTTATATCAACATAATCGTTATATGACAATCCATACATATTCTGTGTATCTATAAAACCAATCCTATGATTAAAACTGCTTGAATATGGTACTTGTAATCTGGCTCGCTTGACCAAATTATCCCGCACCAACTCTGGCCCTATTAAAATAGTAAGGTCGGTGAGACATAATCTTAATATTTCAGTACTAGTATTTATTGGTGAGCCTATACCTGTTGGTTGTAATTTCTTAATTTTAAACTTTTCCGTGATAGAATCTGGTTTTGAAGTAATTCCCTGTCTTATATTTAGTCTTTGTATACTCACATTGCGGCTGTTCCACTAGGTGTAGGTGTTTTGACGGTGAAAACGCTACTTGGATGTCGCACCTGACCACTTCATTGGCTTGATTTAATTGATCTGTTAAATAAAATGGATCTACCTGTAATTTATATAATTCAATATCAATTATTTCACAACAACGCATTATAGGGCAAATGAAACGTTCACTATAGGCTTGGTGGCAAATTAGGAAGCATTCTGATATATTATTAGTCGCTGACCTTTATCGAAGAGATGCCAGTAATCGCTCTAGCGCAATGCAGATTGATTTAAAAGGTCGTTTATCCTCAATAGCTAACCAAACTTGATGTCTTTTGCAATATCTCTAAGATAAGCAGGTAGGACCCGTAATTTCATTTCGTCATTAATCAGTTTTGCTGCACAAATAAAATTAAAATTTTCTAACCAAGTGTTAAAATTAGGGCCCGTTAAACCTCCCTGAAACGAATGTATTACCAGATTGGAATCGGTAGTACTAGTTGCCCGAGTTTGGGCAATGGTAGAATTCATGTGGGCCATGCCATCAGTAAGCTGTCTCACATTTTGCGCCAGATGTGTCACATCATGTTGCAGTTGATCCATGTTTCTTAGCTCGTGTATGTATTGTCTAGGTGTTCTTAAACTTACGTCTAATATAGGAACTAACTCTTCGATGCTAATATTGCATAAGTAATTACTTGTAAATTCTTCCGGAATTGGACTTAAAGATCGGTCTCTTTTCTTATAAATTAATGACAGATTTTGCCACTATCTCAAACTTTCTTGCTAAATTAAAACAAACTCTCTGAATTTGAAACCTGCTACCACCGCTGGACAAAAATTTGAACGTCAAATTTTTCCAAAAATATTTTTCATATTCAAGTCTCCGTGGGGCCTCCAAATGTTACGATTCGAACAAAGCAGCAGTTATATTTATTCGCGAATTATTCAACAATACTTTTCAATTATCATTTGACAACGAGAAACTCATATAATGCCCGCAAATTGTTTAATAAATAGCCAACTCACGATTAATATCCGAAATTCATTACAAATTTTATTCACCTTTTCTGGTTTGTTCTTGAAATAATTAGTACAATTGTAGTAGCAAAGTGCACATATAGGCCTACTAGAGTTATCAGTAGTTACAGTTAGCCAGATGCTAAGAGTACTTAAGGTAAAATGCGGACTGTTGCCGACCTAAATCTTAGTCAAACACAAAACGATATAAACCATAAAAGTTAAATTCGTAACAACTAAAACAAAGTCAGTTCTTCGACACCAAACTGCCTCATTTCACCAAAGGAGCGCCTTTTATAGACTCTTTTTGTCCTTGATTCTGTTTGACAAATGGACTCATTATTGTAGCCTAAAATTTTAAATAATACGAATTTGTGCTATATTTAATATTTTAAAGCAATTTTGTTTCGTAAAAGCAAAACTTTACGCTTGATTAATTTTTTTGGGATTTTACGCCAACCGGCAGACTAAATCTTGGCAATTCTTACGAAAATTTTAGCAAGTTTATAAAATTAAAACTATATTTTTGCGGTATGCGGTTCTTAATAGCTTGTTTACAATGATTTTAGCAAAATTTATACTTTTTGTGCTTTTTTCAGCATATATTTCTCTTTACTTCCATTCGCAACAAACTATTTAATTTTGACCTTTTTTTAACAAAATTTACAAAACTTGCCGCCTCACCTTTTCACTAGCATTTTTGCTACTCTGACAAACTCACATCCTGTGTTTGCTTCCATACCTTCAAGCAGCTCGTCAATGTTCATCATAAATCTATACAAACAAACGAAATATTTTGCTATTAAAATGATTTTGTGACCTTAAAAAAGGATAGAAATAATTGTTATCATAATATTTTAAAGATTACCCTTTTTAAGTACAAGTACTCATCTGTTTTACTAAAAATTACGTTTAAGATTTTCAAGTTCAAATATTCATCACCTGCTCCAAAATTTACGTTTTAATCTTTGAGATGCAAGTGCTCATCACTTGCACTATAACTTTCATTTTTAAATATTTAAGAGCAAGTGCTCATTACTTGCACTTGATTGTTTCATCAACATTGTTTTTACAACTTTTCGTTTTTAACTTTTGTTTTTTTGGCAGAGTTAAATTGATCTCTGGTCGGCAGGGTACCTCCTAACCATGTTGCGCAAGAGTGAACAGTGTTCTCCGCGAGGGTAAACCCAGGTCTGAAATCAGACCCGGTTAGGTACGGTTGTTACGGGAATTGCATTCCCTACACACGTACTTAAAATCAGAATAAAGCTGGTTAAGGAGAATCTAACGATTCGTATATATACATTTTGAATAGTGATAAAAAATTAAGCTTTACTAATCGAACCGGCTCGCCGTCGATGCAACGGTTACGATGTCACTA